>JBAMIB010009978.1:0-30092 GCA_037177415.1 Kaempferia rotunda
AAAATTAAGTTTTAGTAATAAATTAATAAATTAATTTATTATATTTATTAGTAATTGATATTTTTATAAAAATATTTTTAAAAATAAAAATAATTAATATTTCCATAGTATTTCTCTCTATGATTATATTGTTATCATTATTCTCTTCCTCCTTCACATGTTATTATTCACATTCTCTTTTTCTTTTATGTTCCGTCATTTTACCAGCTAAATAAATTTGATTGATAATTTATCAAAGTTAAAATTGATAAAAAGACAATTCAGTGCATAAATTTTCGTTGAATTCTAGGGAAGAATCTATTATTTGCTACTAGAACTTGTTACCTTTAAGTTATATAATAATAATTTTGCCGTTGAATCATGACTTTTTTTCATCAAAATTAAATTTAATAGATAAAAAAATTTAAATAACAATTAAAAATATAATAATTGTATTATTATAATTTATTACTTGTTGACCAATTAGTTAATATTTTTAATATTTTATTGATGAAATTTAATTTTATTTATTTAATTAAAATTATTTATTATATAAATATATTATTTTTTAATAAATTATATGGAAAAGTTTAACTAAAAGTGTTTTTATTTTTTTAAATTTTACTAGTGGGTTTTGATAAAAAAAAAATTATTGATACATGATGATTATCATTACTTTTGACTGTGAAAATATTTTTTTTTAATGTATAAATTGACTTTTAAATTTTACTAATAAAATTAAATGACTAATAATATTTTATTATAAAATATATTTAAAAATAATATTTATTTTTTTAAAAAATATTATTTATTAAAAAATATATTAAGACTTAAAAATTTTTTTTCCCGATCTAAGTCGTCGTTGCTAGGAAGTGGAAGACAATTATTTCTAAAATTGTCACATTATTGTCAGATAGATTTTGAGGAGAAAAAAAAATGAAAAATTTTCAATATGATTTGTGATTTTTTTTATTATTAACAAAATGAGGCTTCCAAATTGAAGACCAACTACAAATAGTAACAATTTTTAATTTTTTTTAACTTTTATTTAATATTGGTAATGGCGCACGTCTCGGCGACACTCGAGAGCCATCCCTCGTCCCTTCCCTTCGCTCCGGCTTTCGAGGGTCCGAGGCGACGACCCACCCCGATCGCCTCCTTTAAAGAAAGAGAGCGAAGACGATCGCTTGAGGGCTGTTGTTCGAGGACCTCTGGGGTTGGAGACGCGGAGGAGCGCCACCGAGGGTGGTCAAGCTGATGACATTCTTGACGAGATTGTGGTAGAGGAAGCGGCGGTGGAGCAAAGCTTGCATCGGAATTCTGCATGGCGCTTTTCCTGCTCAAGTTCTTCTTCGGCCTTGCGGTCTTTTGCGCCGTCGGATGGGTCTTCTCCGTGTAAGTTAATCCATTTCACTCAGTCCTGCTCCTTCTATTCTGCTAAATTTAGTTTATTTTGTCCATTTGGTTTCTGGTCTCGATCTTAACTTAAAAGCCTTACGCTGAGGGTTCATACCGACAAGACGATAACTAAAGTGGCCTTTTTAGCTTCCACTGTCTTCTTACGGAGTTGTTATCCTTTTTCTCCCCACAGTTCTTAGAGAAAATGAGAATGTAAGTTGTATTACCTATTCCTGTGCACAGGTGCTGTCGCCTGTTAAACATTCTCTCCATAAGGCACAGGAGAATTGGTTTGGTGAATGATTTCACTTTTATATCCAAGAATGGAAGAATATGAGATACTTTACCAAGCCTTATCAACATCTGAGAAAGTTGTTTTACTTGCTAAAATATGATATAGTGTACATCAGAACATTTTTCACTCATAACCGGAGCTAGTGTTAGATTGCAAACAGGTACACTAATGGAACTATCTACAAAACACCAGTAGGATTCTATACATCTGCGACAAAGACACCTGCAATTTTTGCATGTTGATCTCCAAAGTTTATAAGTTTGCATTAGTCAATTCTGTTTATTTTTTAATTTCACCTTTGTGTTTGTTGTTGCAGATTTCTTTTGAGGTTGTTAGCACTGATATTGAACAAAACGGCTGGAATATCAGTGGCTTTCCAAGTTTCTGGATGTAATTGTTTGAAGGATGTCTTTGTGACATTCAAAAAGGTCCTTTTCATGTTTCTGTTTAGATTGCAGTTCAGAATCAACTCTAGAAGCTACTATTTGAAACCAAACTTCAGATGCATATGATAAGAAAAATCATGTTGACTGCTTACAGAAGTTTTTCTCTGCTCCAAATTATGATGAATGGTGAAATAAAATAACCTGACTATAGTTTATGATACTTTATTTTACAGAATTTACGATGGTGACTTAGATTTTGAGACTTGATATACCTTTAGGCATATACTTCAACTTGAGTTATTGGATAATGATGAACCATGCAAACGAGTAGCGGTGGCATGCTCTTGGTCAGGCTACTGCAATACCACTTAAACTCTCACGAAGGGGTGCTAGTGCACCCAATTATAGTTCAGACATATATAGGCCTGACCAACATCCATTATTCAGTGGTTCTCCCCAGCTTCTAGTGTTGAGTTAGGATTTTACATTAGTTTTTGTTGCAGACATGGGCAATGCATTACGACATGTGCCAATGACTATTGGAGAACATGTAAAGAGGAGACTTTTCTTATTTGGAGGAGGTTTGCGTGTCTGGGAAGCATGAGTTGGGAGTTTGGATATATTCTCTGTTTGTTTTAAGAGTCTAGTTAGGGTGAGAACTTTATTGGACATAGTGTGGATAGAACATACCTTGGTACTTGTATTTTTGCACGCTTTAACAAAAACATAATATAGATAATGAATAAATAATATTAAAATTATATTTGATGATTCATAATATATTATCATGATATTTTATTTCTAATCTGTTATATAATCATAGATTATCAATAAATAATAATTTGTTTTTCGGTTAATTTAGCTGAATGCTACAAAAGACAATCTGTATCTCTTTTAATTGACATGGTAAATGGTGTAATATAATTCATTTTTTTTGTTGGTTTGAGAAATAATATGTTATGCTTTTCAGGGTGGCATTGAATCCATATTGATTGGTGAAATCAAACTTACTTTACGTGAATCACTGTTTTCAAAAGACCAGAAATTGCTGCTGTTAATATCTGACTTGGAAGTGTATTTATGTTCCCCTGCAAAAAGTACCAAGAAGAGTAAATCTCGAAATCGAAGTTCTCGATCCTTGGGGAAAGGAGCATGGACATTCTTATATAACATCGCAAGATTTCTGTCAGTGTATGTAACAGAAATTAATTTGAAGGTATGTAGTTTTTATAGTTCTAGATTTTATTGCAAGATTGGATTTCTTGAATGAACAGTAGCATAATTAGTGATGCAAGCTATAGAAATGAGCTATTCTAACTATTCATATGGTGTAAGCTCTCTTTACTAAGCAAATACAGGGTGTGGTTGATTCATAAAATGTAATATTGGGAATATATTATTATATTTTATTTGAAAATTTACTTAATTAGATAGACATTTAGGACTATCATTAAAATTGCCTGCTTGTGAAACATGGAATATGATCTCCTCCAATATACGCTGTAATCTTATTTTTATATGTCACAAGCAAATTTCTTTAAGAAAATACCTAGTATTCTAATAAAATTTAGCTAACATGCTTGAGTTAAATATAAAATTTCAATACAAATAAATAACAGATTACACACATTTGTATGATCAATAATATAGAAGCTGTAAATATTATCTAAAACAATTCTGAAATAATACACTATTATTTATGATAATTATGTCTATATGTATAGTTTTGATAATATACAAGACTATATCAAATAATATTTTATATGCTATTTATTATAAACATATTATTATTATTCATATAAATATATATGGTCTTAGGATATTTATTTTAATTATATTATGCCATAAGTTAGTGTAATATTATGCCTACTAGATTAATCAGTTGCTGACTAGAATGAAAGCTAGTAAACCTAAAGCAAAAGATTCTACTATAGTACTATGTATCTAAATGAAACAATTGTAAAGTTCACGTTTGTGAATGACTTTCATACCCTCCCACGTGAGGACCAACTATATTTTTCTGATTTACTCCCGCCCAATGATGTGGGACAGTAGTGGTGGGGGCTCATAGGGTGACGGATTTCACCTTTTGCCACATATGCGGATGACTTTAAAGTCTTAGCAAATTATCATCCATTCATCCCATAAACTTGCCATCAAATAAATGTAATGGAGTGATCATAATTATAAATCTAGTTCAACGAAGAGATAAGATTTGTGTAGTCGATCCCGAATATAGTTGGAACAAACACAACTTAATAATGAAAAAGGCAATGATTAAAGTGATACACTTTTTTTTTTAAATGGGGAAAAAAGTAAAAGCTGGATAAAGATACATTATTGATTTTATAATTGCTTCATGTAATCAAATTGCAGAAGAGAGACCGGATTTCATTCCCTTTTACAATTAATTTAATTTCTAATAACATGTAGGATCCATATCCATCACACATTATTTAACTTCCATTAGAACTTGATAATATGCAGAGAATCAGTGATTGGTACCTAATGACACAAAGAAAATACAACAAAGTATGGAAGGAAGCCTAATGACTTTTTAGCCTGTTTGGAAGTTGCCTATCTCAATGCATACACTTTACTAAAGAGGATTAAGTATTTATGCTGTGAGCTCTAACTATACATCACAAAAAATACTTTTTGAACTGGAACAAAAAGAACTTATCTGATGGTAATGCAACAAACTCTTGACATTCCTAAAGCCACTGACTGTTTAACATCTGATTGGTTAAGAACTTTCTACATTAAAAAAATGCAAGAAGTTATAAACTAATAATTACTTAAAAGCATTCTGTATGTGACATATAAATGTATATTGATCTTTTCGCTTGAGCATAAGCCTGAAGTATTTAATTATTTATGTTCATTATACCTGATCTTCATTGCTTTTGAATTACTCATTTTGACTGAAAGGCATTTGTTATTTTGTGCTGCTCTTTGCTCAAACATCTAGGGGCCGAAATCTGCAGCTCAAGTAAGGGGACTGAGAGTGGATGCATCAGTAGATCAACAATCAAAGTTTAGTTTTAATCTCAAACTTCAAATTGCACATTTTGGTTTCGATATATTATCAGAGCCTGATCTTGGAGAGCCATCCAGTCTGGCATTAGAAAGGTTGAATATGCCAGTGGAAACAAAGTTCTCTCCTTTCACTTGTGAAGATTTCTCTCTCATCTGTGAGCTTTCTTACAAAAGGTCTGTTTACCATTTTAGTCACATCTGATGAAATCTCAATAAATTTCCACTTTTCGCTTAAGTAACATGTAGAAATCATGTGCATCTTGAATCCTTGATTCCTCATTGCCAATAGCTTTGTCTTAGCTCTTCAACTGTCAAGCAGTTGACAACCAGTCATGCTGTCAAGGTCTTTACCATGCAATCTAATAACCTGCCTTGATGTCTCAATAGGTTCAATATTTCAAAATGCTTATATAACCTCTTGATTTGCGATAGGATTCCACATACAGTTCCCTCTAAAATGCTTTTCTTGTTTGTTAAAACATTGTTTCAAACAAATTTGTTTTAGTGAGCCTATGTTGTTCTGTGAACTGCAGTCACAATGGTAGATATATCCAATATAAAAGTTATTGAAGTCATTAATTTTGAAATATTTTTCAGCTTCAAGAAATCCTGTTATTTATATCTTGGTGTATACTTGTGCTTATCAGCCAAATCAGCCCTATCTTTATGTTCTGTATTCATTTTACACAGTATTTATAGCATATGGTGGAGTATTCATGATAACATGAATTTTCCATCTTAGAGAGAACTAAGGGAATTTCATTTTCAAGTATACTGGAAAAACTAAAGCTTCTCAAATCATCTGCCACAGGGAAGTTGGAGTCAAATTTAGTAATTTGGATGTGTCATGTGGAATGATTGGCATTAACTTGAAGGACAGCCTATTCATTAAAACCAAGAGAGAGTCCAAAAGCTCAGTTGGTCTTGATGCGAGCAAAGAATGTGCTTCGGATAATAGCTCTGTAATGTCTGAAAAAAGTAAATCTTCAACATCAACAATGAAGAAACATGTTCTTGCATTTCCAGAACAGGTTTGGCCTCTCTGGGGTTGGTGCAATGATTTTTTTTGTCCTATATTAAAGTAGACTAGAGAATCTATAGCTTATCTAGATAACAGAATTGGAATACAGTTATTTGATCCCTGGAATTGCAGTTTGTAACAATGTGATAAACATGCATCAATGTGTCAAGCTGCCTAAATCCTTTCAGAAAAACATATTTGACAATGAACATACTTGTTAAGGGAATACACAAAGGTCTGGTTTGTTATTCATGACATTTTAAGTTCTTAAAGACTTTATCCTTAATTACCATTTCGGTACATTTCACTATAAGAAAACATTTTTGCACTAGTAAGTCCCACTTATGCAGATGTGGATCAACCGTTTGGTTCTTTCATTTAAAGAATATACTATTAACTTAGTAATATTGGCCACTTAGTTTGGCTAAAGTTATGGTTTATGTCTCACTGAATAAGTTAAAGAATTGGTATATGACAAAGAGTTGTCCGAGTGGCAACTTCAGTAAAGCCTTCTGCAGTAAAAGGCTATTTGGATGGTGGACTCATTTGGATCACATTCTATTAACTTCAGAGTCTATCCCTAGTTAGACTTTAGGCATTACAATAATGTCAAGCCACAAATAATAATCTGATACCCCAATGCAGTCCTACATAGAAACTTTGGGCTTGTTGTGTTGGTTTGTAGGTTCAAGTGATAATCACACTGCTGATTGTGGTGCTAGTTCATTATGCTACTTCAATATTCTTTAACTTTGTTTGGTGACCTAGAATGTATTAACATATTTTTGCTTTTTTTTTTTCCACTTTCATAATTCTAAGATGGACTATGTATTGTCTAGTTGGATAAATCTTTTCTGCTAGCTGAAGCATTTCGTAGTGCTATTAAACATGGTTTATTTATTCCTTGGAAGGTTAGCTTCACCATTAAAGAGCTAGATGTGATGTTTATGCACCAAGGTCAGGGCATTGTTGCAAAGAATACAGTGACTGACATCCTGCTGAGAAGTGTTAAAACTCTGTCATATGATGATGCTGGAGAGGCCACATCACAATTTTCACTCAATTTGGATTTAAATCAAATTCATGTATGTTTTACCTAACTAGTTTTTTTTCATATATACCCTACTTTTCCCTTTAATATGCCTTTTTTTTCTCATGCCAGCTACTTAAGGAAGGGGTTACTTCAGTGTTGGAGATTTCGGATGTTGCAATTACAGCTAGAACTGATGTTCCAATGCAAGTGAGTTGTATATTGGCTAATTGTATTTGACATTTACATCTCATTTTTATCCTTATTTTTGAAAAGGATGTTACCGGATTTTGAGCATGCCTATGACTTATCACATCACATTTCTTAGTAGCAAGAGATCCAAATGAGCTAGGTGTTATTAAGAAAGTGGTAGATAACGTTAATGTGGGAACAAGATCAATGTGGCTGAAAAAAAGTAATCGAGACTCATGATTTGTTGTTATCATAATGTGTTTGACTCGCTCTTTATATCATTTCAATTATTATAAAATGATAATTTTTTTCATTAGCCTTTAGATAAAAAATTACAGAACAATTTTGCTCGATCTGATTATAGTTTGACCATACTTATTATTATTATAGTAAATATGTAACTTTTGGGGGGCATAAAAACATTAATATCTAGCTTGTGAGAGTGCATAGTTGACTTTACGTAGTATTAAATTTCTTTTTCCATTTTCTATTCTACGCCTAAAAGATTTTCTTTTAATGAATGAAATGAAAACATATAGAGGAAGTGGAAATGGAAAGGAAACATACATAGAAGGTTTTCATTGTTATTGAGGAGGCACCTAGAAATCAAATGGGTGTCTGAACATGGATTCTTTGAACCTACAATCACTAAGAAACCATTATGAAATCAATACCTGTATGCTCTCTTGGAGACGTTCACATCTTGGGAAAACTTAAAAATAGTTGGATGCAGCCTCAGTAAACTCAACATATTCAATCCTTAGTCACAAGCTTACTCGGCTCCCCTGTGAAGCAGTCATGGTGACTAGTCATCGAATGTGTTGGACTTCCCTCTATGGAGTTCAACCCCATGTCGCTGACCCTGGAATTGTTCCACCAAATCACACAGTAGTTGGATTTGGCTGTCTTGGCGGTGATGGTGTTGTTGGAGAAGATTCACAAAGAAGAGATTTACTTGTGCCCCATGCCAAGTGGAACAGAACTTCCAAACTTCGTATTGGATGGGTAAATGGAGATTCTTTCTCTTCATGCCATGTATCTCTCCCTTGTAGGAAGGAGGAATCACTTGACTGTCCCTCTTCAATTTTATCCTTCTTTATTTACCCATACAATTTTATTTCTCTTGTAGTAAACACAGTTAAACTACAAACTCTAAAGTTATCTAATGAAATTCATTGTTATCAACAGTTTTATTCTGGAAACCTAGTTTATATATATTGGTTAGTGCCCTTAGGCATTCTGTTCTTTGTGTCTTTAGTTATTTCTTCTAAGCTCAGATCAATTTTATAATGTTAAATTATTTTAATTGCTAGAATTTATGGTTGCATGTTATGTGATTTCATTTCTTTTGCAGCCTCTACCTATTAGTGCTGAGGTTGATCTCAAGATTAGCAGCACTAGGTGCAATCTTATTGTCAGCAGATTAAAACCATGGATATGTCTTAAGTCAGGTAAACAAAAACCGATGGTTCTTCGTGAGGAAAGTCCTAACCAAGAAAATAAACCAAAGGAAAAGATGGCTACTATTATGTGGAAATGCACAGTTTCTCTACCAGAGATTACTATTATGATTCATAATGTCCATGATTCTCCTTTATTCCATGTAAGTTGTTATTCATTCTTGAGAGTTGCTATTTATCTGCTAGATCTTCCCCTCAAAATCTCCTGGTTGTTTGGTTAGAATAATTAGTTATGAACCTTGAGTGTGCTATATAGACTAACTAAACCAACATATTGATTCACCCATATGTAGGAAGACTTTTAGTTCCTTGTTGGTTATTAAGATTTGAATCAGGATCTGTAGTACTTTATACTTCAAGCAATGCACTTCTCGGAAACATGCATTTACTCCTGCATATAACCTTCTCTTTCTCTCGAGATGCACATGCTAAGATACTGCTGACCCTTGTTTCTTTCTTATATTTTTCTGTTTTGACACAGTAGAGATTATCATATACCATAGCATAAACAGTTATCATACACAATATGATTCATGGACCCAGAAAGTATTGCAACTCTGGTATAAGTTCCTTTTATGAAACTTACATGATATTGTGTCCATCGTGGCTTTTGTGTAAATTAATTTATAACTTCATTATCATATTAACAAGAGCAGTCTATGCAGTGTATTTTTTTGCAACAAATCACTTATTTAGTATTATTTGTTGATCACTGTTTCTTAAACTTGTTGATTCTTCATTTCTAGTTCTATTGTGGCCAGTTAGTGTTACCAATTTGCTCTAGAGAGTAACATTTTGGCATTGCACTGAACATTAATTATCATGACATGGTGTTATTCAGTCCTACCATTTGTAAATTCGACTTCTTAGTGTACCTTGATAATGCAGGGATGCTTTCGATCCTTCCATCTTTTTGCAAATAACATAGAAAGTAAGAAACTTGAAGTGCATGCAGAACTTGGTCAATTTCACTTGAACACAGAAGATGTCTACCAGCAATCTTTAGAAAAGAAATTGATAAGTGCAGATACTAACTCAAACTCATTAGTTCACATTGAACAAATGGTTCTTGATTTTGGCAATAAGGAAATGGAGTCCCAGGAGGGGCAAGAGGCGAAGAAGCTAAAGTTGGTTCTGGCTGTTGATATGATGGGTATGAGTGTATTCTTTGGGTTGAATCATGTTGAGAGACTCATAAAGATGGGAATGTCTTTTAAAGAACTTCTGAAAGATTTATCTCCCTCTAGTAAAAAAATTGATCAAGATAAGGCCAAAAAACCTTTTAAGAAAGATACCTCAAAAGGAATCAACATTGTAAAGTGTAGTCTTCAGAGATTGTTGGTTAAGTATTCTGGTGAAACAAGTCTTTCAGATATGACGGTTGCAGATCCTAAGCGTGTTAATTTTGGATCTCAAGGTGGCCAGGCAATAATATCAGTTGGTGCTGACGGGAAACCTCGTGAAGCAAGCATAACATCCTTGGGCTCCAACTGTTGCAAGCTCTTGAACTTCTCCACCTCTGTTGACATCCTTCATCTTCGATTTGTTTTCAACAAGGAAAAACAGTCCATGCAGATTGAAGTTGATAGCACTAACTCATTCTACTCTGAATATACAGAAGAGCAGAATCCTGGTATAGAAATAACACTGCTTAGTATGCAGAAAGCAAAGTTTGTCCGTCGTTCTAGTGGACATAATGACATGGTTTTATGTTCTCTCCTAAATGTGTCTGATTTATCCATCAGGTGGGAGCCTGATGTTCATTTAGCATTGCAAGAATTTGCTATGAGTTTGAAATACCTGATGTCTAATCAGAAAAATCATAGCACTGACCATCTAATGAAGGCAGAAGCAATTGATACAGCACCTGTACCAAACAAGGAACTAATTTCTGACCAAAGCCCAACTGAAAAAGAACAAAAAAAGAGAGATTCAATCTTTGCCATTGATGTGGAAATGTTGAAAGTATCAGCTGGGCTCGCAGATGGTGTGGAAACAGTAATGCATGTACAGTCCATCTTCTCTGAAAATGCAAAAATAGGTGTTCTATTTGAAGAAGTGACGGTTTCTTTTAACGAAGCAAGAATCTTTCGAACTAGTCGCTTGCAGGTTTCTCGCATTCCAGCAACCTCCATACAAAACCTGCAAGATTCAAAAGCACAAATGGCCACTGCAAGGGATTGGGTAATTAGAAGCCCTGATATTTACATCTGCATGCCATATAGGCTGCAATTACGTGCTATTGATGATACAGTTGAAGATACACTGAGAGCTCTAAAGCTTATTTCTGCTGCTAAGTTGGAGAAAATAATAAATGGAAAGAAGAATAGCACCAAAAAATCAAAGTCCACGTCAAGTTTTTTTTCAGTGAGATTAATTATTCGGAAGTTGACAGTGGAAATTGAGGAGGAACCCATCCAGGCCTGGCTTGATGAACATTATCAGTTGATGAAGAAGGAGGTTTGTGAGGCAGCTGCTCGGCTCAAGTTTCTAGATGAGCTTCTACCAACTATATCTTCAAGTACCCCAGAGCCAAATAACCTAGGTGCTGATAAAAAAATTCATTATAATGGAATGGAAATAGATGCTTCTGATGCTTCATCTGTTGAACTTCTGCGAACAGAGATCTATAAGAAGGCCTTTCGATCATATTATGAGGCATGCCAAAAGATAGAAACCTCAGACGGCTCTGGTATTAATACCTTTGGGTTTCAGTCAGGGTTTAAACCCAGTATTCATAGAGTTTCTCTCATGTCAGTTTGTGCAACAGAGCTAGAGGCAACTCTGACAAGGATCGACAGTGATGCGATGCTTGAGTTCTTAAAAATAGCTGATCCCATCTGCTCTGAGAAAGATATACCTTTCTCCAAGTTGTATGGCTGTGATATTGATCTAAATGCAGAATCCTTAGCAGTGAAAATTAGGGACTACACACACCCACTGTTTTATGGAAGTTCTGCTAAATGTCAAGGACGTGTTGTGGTAGCACAACAGGTAACCAAAAGATAGTTTGCTTTTCCTGTATTTTGATATTGATATACATATGTCTGCGAATCTTTATTTCCTCGTATTTAATCAATATTCATAATTGAATATTGGATAAATGCTTTACAGTAGGAATGATATATCTGTCTGTTCTTTCCTTAAAACATTTTTTTAACTTTTCACTTTGTTCTGAATAATGTGTAACTTTCTTTGCAACTTGGTTCTCAGTTCACCTTTTAGATTTTTTATAGTAATGGTCAGTACTCAATAAAGATTTAGCATATAACATGGAATTGAAAGAAGAAGTTATTTTTATAATTTAGTATTCTACAACACCTTAAATTTATTACATTGTATCACCATGAGTTGTTTTTTAGAATTTAGTGTTAGCCACATATCTACGTCACAGTGCTTAATTTGGAGCTAAGCTACAGACATACTATATATATATATATTTCAAATGTATTATTTTTATCCAGTCAATCATTACATTGGTGATTAGATTACTTGCCTAGTCATTTAAGATCTGAAATGCGAACAATGTGCTTTGAGTTAGCTATTTAACTAGCTCATTTCATATATTCATCTATTTGACAAACAAGACAACTTTGGTTTGCCGAAATTCTCTCTTTTCTCAGATACACTACATGTTCTTTCAATCAAGAAGAAAATAACCATCCAACTATACACATACACATATATATTTGGTTAAGCATCCAACTATATTTTGAATGAATCATTTCATCTTGACAGGCATTTAGGACATAGGTGATCCAGTAAAATTGTACATTTGTTTAAGTAGCCCGATAAAATAAAGGAAAACAGAATAAGATCTCCTAAATATTCTCAATGGCGACAAATAAATTTTATGGTTAGACAAGCTGAATCCATTAGAATTGAAGATGAAAGAACTCAAAACAAACACTATTTAACTTAAGTGTGATTTACTTCATTTAAATGTTACTACTAATATAGCCTTAGATAGCTATCGATGGCAGGATATTATCCATTGTAGTTGACCTCAGTTGGGACTAGGTGACTTGACTTTGTTGGCCTACCACTTCACCTTTGATGTTAACATTGTTAATCATTTGGTTGTTCACAGAGACAATGCTTAATGAATTTGAGTTAAATTGAAAGTATTTGTGTTTAATAAAAAAGTGCATCCCAGGAAGATTTTGACTAAATCTCTTCTTCTTTTTCTTTATGTGAAAAAAGAGAAAAGTGCAGGTCTTAGCTGTATGGAATGAAATCTTATTTTATAAAAAACTGCAATTTCCTAGGTCTATGAAGAAATGAACAAAGTATTGTATGTTTTTTTTTAATTCTTGAGCAGGAAATTTGTGGTGCAATAAGAATTTTCCTCATGTGGATGACTAGTTTTAAGTCATAGAGGCCTCCACTTTCTGTACTCAATTATGTTTCAAATAATAATTGAGTGTTCATCTTACTCCTACAGTCCTGATCCCGCTAGTGATCTTGATTTATATATGCAATTACATGAGAATTGGTCGATCTTTAGTGAGCTAGAAATTTTAGACCTGATATACACAGAAAAATTTATTATTGCCTATCTTTATATCTGATTTTCAATATGATGTGGTAATTTTTAAATTTTTTAGCAAATGGTTAACTCCAGAGAAGCTTGCATTAGTCTTTATTGTGGCATTTGACTTCTTCTTCTTCATTTACGAGTACAGGCAACTAGTTTTCAGCCACAGATTTTGCAAGATTGTTATGTTGGAAGACGGTGGAGAGTTCGTATGTTACGCTCAGCTGGTGGTACAACTCCTGCAAACAAAGTTTACCTTGATCTGCCAATTAATTTTCAAAAAGGGCAAGTGTCATTTGGAGTGGGATATGAGCCAGTTTTTGCTGATATCAGCTATGCATTCACAGTGGCTCTTCGTAGGGCTAATCTCGGAACTAGGAGTTGCACTGATCCACATGGACTAGATTATGCTGCACAATTTTTAGCTAGTTCATCTGAACCAAAACCGCCAATAAAAGAAAAAAGTTTACCATGGTGGGATGAGATGAGGAACTACATCCATGGAAAGATTAATTTATCATTTGTGGAAACTCAATGGTTTATCCTTGGAACATCTAACCCTTATGAAAAACTAAATAACCTGGAAATAATCTCTGCACATATGGAGATACAACAGAGAGATGGTTATGTAGGTCTTTGGGCAAGAGAATTCAAAGTTTACACGAGCAGTTTAGAGACTCCAACGGACAGTCTCAGTTTAAAATCTTCAACCCATATTTCTAGTCCTTTTCTAGCCTCTTCTTCTTTTCTTGCAGAGGTACAGATGGAGTGGGGATGTGAGTCTGGAAGTCCACTGAATCATTATCTTTTTTCACTTCCTATTGAAGGAAAACCAAGGATGAAAGTGTATGATCCCTTCCGCTCGACTGCTCTATCACTAAAGTGGAACTTCTCACTGAATAACTCACAAATGAGTGGTAACGGACTTGCTTTCTCATCTGATGTTCTGAATAATATAAGAATAGATGGACCAGGGTCTGAATCTTCTCAGAAGATAGAAACCAACTCTATAGATTCCCCAACTATGAAGTTTTGTGCTCATGATCTTGCTTGGTTAAACAAATTCTGTGTTCTAAATTATCTACCTCCTCATAAATTAAGGATGTTCTCACGATGGCCTCGTTTCGGTGTTCCAAGGATTGTTAGGTCTGGTAATTTGTCACTGGACAGAGTTATGACTGAATTTTTTCTCCGAATCGATGCTACACCTCTATGCATCTGTTATGCACCTTTGAAAAATGATGATCCTGCTAATGGAATGGCACTCAAAATGTCAAAATTGAAATATGAAATCTGTTTTAGCCGTGGTAGGCAGGAATTTACTTTTGATTGCACGCGTGAACCCCTTGATCTCGTTTATCAGGGTTTTGATATTCACATGCTGACAGTTTCTTTAGACCAAATAAATGATAGTTCTGCAACCCAAGAAATTATAACGGGGAAGAGAAGCTCAAGAAATGAAGCAACAGATAAGTTTGGTAATGAAAATTGCAACTATGGTTGCAAGGATAAGACACAAGATAATGGCTTTCTTTTGTATTCTGACTACTTCACTATACGAAGACAAACTTCAAAGGCAGATCCAACAAGGTTATTAGCATGGCAAGAATATGGAAGAAAGGACCTTGAGATGAACAATGCTATTTCTGAAATTGAAAACGGAATAAAAAGCAATCCTGTGCAATCTGATTTTGTTGATGATGAAGGATTTACTGTAGTAATTGCTGACAACTGCCAACGTGTATTTGTCTATGGCCTTAAGCTCCTGTGGACCTTGGAATACAGAAATGCTGTTATGTCCATGGTAAGGGGAATTTCGAAAGCATTTGAACCTTCGAAGCCTTCTCCTTCTAAGCTGTACTCACAGAGAAAATTACTTGAGAGTCAGAAAATAACAGATGAGACGGATATGCCTCATGATCCAGAGTTGAATTCTATGGCTGATACATCTCCTTGTGGATCTCCCATTGAAGTACAGAATGTTAATAATCAGACACTAGATTCATCTAATGTCAATAGTCAGGCGCAAGATACATCTCTTGTTGATAATCAGGAACAAGATTCATCTAATTCCTCAGTGCCTTCTGGTCAAACCGGTAAGTTAATAATATTTAAGTTTCTGAAAAAATTTATTTGACCTATGCAGCATTGGTTTAAAATATTCACCACTAAATTTTTTTTATTATTGTTAGATTTATGAAGTGTATTGCTCCTTGAAGTCTTAGATTGGTTGTGCTATACCTATGCCATTCAATTCCATCTCACCTCTAATTCACCACACGGTGCATAGTTTTAGCAACAAATAGTTGCAACACAAAATTTCTTGTGTGCTTTCATAATTATATATTAGATTTTACAGTGTCAAAAGTATAATAAGCACTAACTTCTATTTATTTGTCCACCAGTGAAGCAACAAACTGACACTGATGAGGAGGGTACATGCCATTTCATGGTCAATGTTATCCAGCCACAATTCAATCTGCACTCAGAAGAAGCCAAAGTAAGCATGTTTCTCATATTACTTCTATACATTAGATAATTGATAAAAGAAATGGAAGACCGAAAACTAGTTCAATACGGCCTAGCCCATATGTTTGGTATGGGAGTTCTTTTCTCTCTCCATTCCATGAAATTTTATAGGAAAGAAAGAAAGTTCATGTTTGCCAACAGGGGTTCATGGAGTTTGATGAGATCTAAAATTCCTTGCTATCCCATTTGGACTGGGATTATTGATCCCATGTAGGAATGTGATTGCTTTTCCATGACCCCAAGAATTATATATTATAAACTTGGGAAATTTATAAGGGTACCATAGTAACTAATTCTAAATTATTACTATTTTGGAAATTTAGAAATTTCGTAACATGATTTCTAAATTCATTGTCTTTGTCATCGTCATCAAAGGGCTGATTACATGAATTTTTATTATTTCATCAAGCTCTATGCAAAAAACAGTTGCTCAAGTTTGCAAGCTTTGTCTTGCCATGGAATAACTTCCCAGAATATATATCCTAGTAAAGTTGGCCATACTCTTCAATGCCTAAGGATTTCTGATTTCCTCTGTCTACTAGATCAAAAAAGAATGAAGCAAAATTTCTTTTGGGGAGCTTTGGTACTCCGTTTCTCATGTGTATTATGTATTTAAGTTCTAGACAATTAGCAACTCTTATACTATCAAGAAATTGCAGCCTTCTTTAACTTCCTTCAGAAAGATGCAAAAAAGTGTTTTTTACATGTTGCTTGTGGAATGATCAACTTATAGCAAATGCAAAACCAATGTGCACACTAGAATTCTTTTGAACAAGAATTGGAAAAATATTATCCAACAACACCTCTAGTGGCCTTTACGTTTTCTTGTGGAGTGATAAACTCACAAGGAATCAAGAAGCGAAATATGCACTGAAGCTTATTTGGCATATTTCAAATTCAAAGATGAAAAAATTTAGGTGCTTATTTAATTTCATTTGAATTGATCTGGTTGAAAGTCAAAATGCTTGGTAGAGGAGTTGAGTTTTACGCAAGCACAACAGGTTCAAATAATTTGTGATAAAAATTGGAAGATATGATATGTATTTCATTGCTTGTTTGCAAGTGTTAAAGATATGCATGCACAAAGTATTTATGCATTAGCTTCGGTATAAATCATCCAATCTATATACGTGCCCGAGATTATCTGCTTTGTGTTAAATAATAGCAATGCAACAACTTAGTTTCTCCATTTTCTGCAAATTTGATGATGAAGTTCCTGGTGACTGTATTGTGTATCCATCACTGTTTAATTTTACTAAATCATGTAATAAATGGTTTAACAATTATTTAAATATCCTTGCACAGGGTAGGTTTCTACTTGCAGCTGCTAGTGGGCGTGTCTTAGCTCGCTCATTTCGTTCAATTGTTCATGTCGGCCCTGAAATAATTGAACAGGCTCTAAGCACCAGCAATGTGGTGATTCCTGATAATGTACCTGAAATGACATGGAAAAGAATGGAGCTGTCTATGATGCTTGAGCATGTTCAAGCTCATGTAGCACCTACAGATATTGATCCAGGTGCTGGAATTCAATGGTTACCTAAAATTCTCAAAGATTCACCTAATGTAAAACGCACTGGTCCTTTACTGGAGAGAGTGTTTATGCCTTGCCAAATGTACTTTCAGTACACACAATATAAAGGAGGAACACCCGAGCTGAAGGTAGACTTCATTAGTTTTGCTAGACCTTGCATTAGTTCATTTGTTTTTTGTAGCATGACCTTTCTAGGTTGATTACTTTATTTTCTTTCTCTTGCAATGTGGTGTTTTAGGTGAAGCCATTAAAAGAGTTAACTTTCAACTCCCCTAATATTACATCAGAAATGACATCACGTCATTTTCGGATCATGCTCGATGTGTTAACAAATCTTCTTTTTGCCCGGTCTCCCAAGTAAGTTACGTTTAGATTCTTCAGCAATTTCAAATTTTTGGATAAAATTCCAGAATTAGTTAGTTGAAAATTGATAGTGTTGTTGCTTTGTACAGTTGAAATATACAGGTATCTGATTCTTGTTCATGAAATAGAATTTCAATTATACATTTATAGGTTTCAAATATTAGACTTGGTGATACCTAGACTAAGTTATACTTCCTATTTTACCTAACACCCTCTCTCCAATTGAAGCATGGTTATTTATCTTGCTCAACTTGTTATATAAAAACATAAATCGAGTTGTAGTGAGAGGCTTTGTAAAAATGTATGCAATTAGTTCATTAGGAGAGGTCTGTGGCATACTGATCTTCTTGGATGTAAAAACATCAAATAAAGTGAGGTTAAGATTGCTTTACTTCATCCGTTAGAAGATATGTTAATTGTTGTTAGCAGGTCATTTTATGTGTAATAAAATGAATGTTAAGGACTTCTAAATTATATATTACAGAACCTTTTTGTAAATATGTCTTATGGTATAGCATATAGGTCAAAGGAGGCTACCTCAGGCATGTAATGGTAATGCTACTGTTTCATTAAATAGAACCAAAGTTCAAATGGAAGAACTAATAGGCCCCTAAAACACTCTGACTAGAGAATTATTAAATCTAGTGCCAATTTCGTGAGAGTTACTTGTTCGATTAAAAAAGTTTATAACAGATGCACCTTAAGTTTTAGGAGTGAACCTACGGTCCAAAACCCCATGAAGGAGAAGAAGATGCCTGCTGTAATAGGGTTCTGGTTTAAAAACGCTTCTACAGTTCTTTTTTGTTGAGTTTGTACTTTTGTTGTGCACTATATTTAGTGTGATACATTTCGATTATTCAGAACATTGTTTCTTGCCCATAGTACTTGTAATTTGTCAACTAGAGTGAGTAATTTGACATTGAGGCTAATCTTATAGGTTGACTGTTAAAATGTCTATGCGCTAAGTGAAGTCTTGTACTCTTCCTCAGAAAAATTTCCAGATCCAGGATCACGTACCTAATACTTTACTATATCACATATCACATTCACTGCCACAATGTTCTATTTCATTCAATTCAGCATATTTTATCATAATACTTTTCTAGAAAAACATCTAGGATTTTAATTTTGGATAGAAATTGTGACATCCTTTTAAGCTTGTGTTTTGATCAACAAAAGAATGTACAACTGACTCCTCTGTAAGTAGTTAATAGTTCATGATTGATGTTTGATGATATAAACTGATGTTCCTTCTATCCAGATTTCCCCCACACATTCACTCACTTTCCGATGACAATGAAGATATTGGAGATGAATTTGATCGGTTAGTTCCTGATGGCGTGGAAGAGGTAGATCTTGCAAAGATCGATCTTGAGCAAAGGAGAAGGGAACATAAATTGCTCCTCAGTGATGTTAAGGTTCTTGGAGTTACAACTGATAAAACTGATGGCACTGACCCATCTCCAGACAAATTTGATTTGTGGATGGTAGAAGGTTCAAAGCTAACACTGGTGAGATCTCAAACTAAGAGTGTGTGTCTAAGAGTAAAAAAGAAAACAAATATTGATCATCAACATTTCGATACCATTAAAAAAGGCACTTTGATCTCAATCAAAACCAAGAAAAACATTAGTACAAAAATTCTTATAGAATGAAAAAAGAAAAAATAAAGGATTTTTGTTGTAAATGAAGACAAATAAAGTGGAAGATGTACAACTTAATTGAACCATCATTTTTTTGTTTATTGTCAATTTTCATTGGAGCATCATGATTTCTGTAATTTCGCAAATGCAATGGTTAACTTGTGCTTAAAGTTCTGTTAGGCCATTTTGGTCTTCCATTCAAGTTAAAAGCATGGGCTTACCTTATAAACTACTAGTGTGATGCTGTCTTAGGTTAGTTAGAGTATCTACATGCATGTGATCATAATTGTATTATTGATTTTTAGTTGATGTTATGCTCAGCTAGAAGAATTGAAGAAAGAACAGGGCAACATTCGTAAAGCTATAAAAGAGGCTTCTTCTGCATTGAGGCTTGTTTTGCAAGAAGCTGCAGAAATAAGATTGCTGGAGAAAGAGAAAAACAAAAGCCCTTCCTGTGCTATAAGAGTTTATGTCAGAATCAATAAGGTGGTATGGAGTATGCTTTCTGATGACAAACCTTTTGCTGAAGCTGAAATTAATGACATGGTGAGTTTTTTATTATTATCATAATGATTTTTTTACATACCTAAATAAACCATTCATGCTCTATTTCCTCATATATGGACTACTTTGTTTACCCTATGCTGTCTTTTATGCTCCGTTTCAAATTTTTGTTTGTTCCTTTTTCTTTAATTCTCAGAACTATGGAATCAATATTTTTGTTTTTTTCATAGAACATATGTATTATTTCTATCATTGCCATATGCCACCAAAGTTGTTTAAAGGAGAATCTATTCTGATATACTACTAGTACACTACTGTATGGAATAACCACAGCAATAAAACAAATCATGAATCCTAATCATTTTAGGTGGATCCGATCTAACCCCTACGTTGAAGTATATGTAAGATTATCTCACTGCTATAGCTTTGAAGCCATTTTTAATTAATTAGCCTTTCCTTGCTTCTCTTTCAAGCCCTTACATCTTGAAACCTCAATTGATTCAATTAATCTAAAATTGGCCATCTTCGAACATGTTAATCCTAGTTTGATTTGTTTCTTTCAACCTCAATTGATTCATTTCTCTTGTACTCATGCAAAAAGATAAAATCGTAAACTAAGATAAATCCTTGTTACACTCACTTATTCTTAACATAGTTACTAAAGCATAGTATATATTTTTTTATGTTATCAATTATATTACTATACATTCCATGCTCCTTTTAAACCCAACGAAATGAGTATCTTAGAACTTTCTGAATTTATGAGTATTTTTCTATTAATAAAAAAACATGTGCAAAATAATCTTTTGTTGATTTTGTTGAAAGTTTTCTTATTAAATAGATAACATAGGTAATTGATCTTTCATGTACAAAATCAAATTGATTCAGAATTTTTTTCTTTCACCTTATGTTCTCTCAATCAATCCTTTCCTCAAGTTTCATAGTTTAGTCATCAACTTAGTTCCTCTACTGCAAACTATATTCAGAATTTAACGAAGTCTTCGTTGTTAGCACTGTTTATGAAGACAATATCTGAAATTAATTTATGGCTAGCAGGCTGATCTCTTCAAGTAAATATTAGAAGCTCTGTCGGTATTTAAATCATATTTAAGATTATGGATTCCATCTTGTTGATTCATGTTATCATTTCTAACAATTCCCAACATGTGCCATTTGTGTCTAATACTTGTTTTTTTGGCAGATTTATGATTTTGACCGTGATTACACAGACATTGGCATTGCTCAACTCACTACAAAGTCAATTGTGGTTAAGAACTGTGTGGCAAATTCCAAATCGGATACACTTTTATCAGCCTGGAATGCACCTCCAGAATGGGGCAAGTAAGACAATAGAATAGTTGTTTGTATTTGCTTGTTAAAAATATCTTGATATGCTTCATAACTTCATTATTGTCTTTGTTCAATGTATTATTACACACTAGAAACGGTACTCAAATGATTTGGAGATCAATAATCTGCAGTTCAACTCAGAACTCATTACATTTGGAAACTCTACAAATTATTGCTTGGTTAGTGTTTTTGGAACTATGACATATTAATATGGATGCTTGAGTCTCGTTAGAATCTGGAGAAATCTCAATACCGCAAAGATAGAAAAGGAACAATACTGCATGTTATGCTACACCTTTACAATACAAGGCATGCCATCCTACCTAGTTCCAATTAGTTGGTTGTGTTTTCATGGAATGGATATTTCATCCTTTCTCCTTGAATTTGGTCCTATAACTTATGATTTATTTTTGGCATATCAATAACTGACCAATTATATGACAATGTATGGAATTTTCTCATGTGATGCATATTATTGCAAATATACTGAGAATCTTGAAATCATTGCAATTTTTTGCAATTATATTTGGCTTTCAGGCAATGTGTACAAACCTTCATCCTGCTTCACTTGATTATGCTCCTAATTTAAGTTTGTGGTTGCCTGATTTTCGTAAACAGTTGTCTTCTGTGTATTCTTCTAATTTGAAGAACTTGATTACAGGCGCGTTATGCTTCGTGTCAATGCAAAACAAGGAGCTCCAAAAGATGGCAAATCTCGTATTGAACATTTTCAGGTCATTCTGAAGCTAGATAACTGATTTAACTCTTCATTTTTTTTACATTTTTAATTTTGCAATTATCTTCAAAATCCAGTAAATGATGCATTAGTTTCATGATAATGGTATCTCACATTAGAAAGGATTAGGGAGACTCAAGTTCTTATAGGTTTCAAATACATTTCCACCCTTTGGGACACTTAAAGTGGAATATACTTAGACATTAGCAGATCCATGAATTTGTCAATGCTATAAATATGTTGTCAGCCTGTACGAACAACATAGACTTTTAGCTACCCTAATTACCTCTCATGTGGCAACTTTAGTCTTGCATCGCAAATCCTGGAGTGTTGGGGTTGTAAGGTTGCAAATAAAGTCTCTCATTGAAAACACATAGGAAAGATAATGGACTTATAATGGAAAGATATCTTTATTGGTATAAGACATTCTTGGTAAAACAAAAAAATAAAATCATGAGCGCTTAGGCTCAAAGTAGACAATATCATACCATTGTATGTTGCAAACAAAGTCCCAGATTGAAAACACATGGGAAAGATTATGGGCTTATCAGGGAAAAATATCTCCATTAGCATGAGATCTTTTGGGTAAAATCCAAAAACAAAATCACGAGGGCTTAGCCCAAAATAGACAATATCATACTAGTGGAGATATTTAAATTCCTTCGATCATAACAATTAGTATTAGAGCCCGGACTACTAGAAGGTCTAATTGCCGATTGTGCATAAGAGCATGGTCTAATCGAATCATGCAAGTAGAATATTGACCTCGAATAAAGGAAGTGGAAGCTCCCGTGTCTAAATCAAGAGGACCAAACACCAGATGGGAAGTCCCGGTGGACCGCCAGTAAAGCCCTAGTTGTGGTAAGTCAGTTGGATTGAGGGGCAAGGAGTCCTAATAGATTGGGTGGACCAAGGGGCAGGAAGACCAGTAGGTTGGTTAGATCGAGGGGCTGGAAGACCGGGTGGGTTGAGAATCAGACGTCAAACGGATAGACTTTTCACTTGAGGAGATCCTATGGTACTTTGTTTGTGGGGAGATTGTTGGGGTTGCAAGATTGCAAATAAGGTCTCATATTAAAAACACATGGAAAAAATCATGGGCTATAAGAGAAAGATATCTCCATTGGTATGAGGTCTTTTGGGTAAACTCAAATAAAATCATGAAGGTTTAAGTCCAAAGTAGACAATATTATATCATCGTGAATCTAAATTTCTTCGGTCCTAACATAGAGTTCTTGTATGTCTCAAAGAGTTCTTCATGAGAGGGCATAACTCAGAGTTTCACTCCCAAAGATTTGACAATATCCCCAATGGGTTTGGGCACATGTGCCAAATAAAAAAAAACATGGAAACCTTTTTACAGAGACTTTACTTTATGACAATTATAAAAAAAAAAATCAATTCAACAAGTGTGTACACCCTCCATAATATTATTGTTTTCAGTTCTGAATGCACTGATTGATGGGAAGGTATGTCAACTCTCTAGGTAGACATCTTTTTGGTTAATATCATGATAATATCTGGTTAACTGTTGTTGAATTCTTTGTTGCTGAACTATCAGAATTTTTAATCTTCTCTATCTGGGGAAATAGTTTCCAGCGAGGTAATCATATTGATGTGCTGTAACTGCAGGTAGAAATCTATCCATTAAGGATACATTTGACTGAAACAATGTATACTATGATGTGGGAGTATCTTTTCCCTGAAGAAGAACATGATTCATTGAAACGACAAGTCAGTCAAACATCATAAATTTGTAATTGTTTCTGTTCCACCTATACGATCATCTATAATTTTTATCTTGTTTTTAAATTTTCAAGGAGGTCTGGAAAGTTTCAACAACTTCTGGCACAAAACGAGGAAAGAAAACTTCACAAGGATCTGAAACGGCTGCATCAAGTAACCAATCAGTAAAGGAATCTGAAGCATCTGGAAAATCAACTGCAAAATCATCTTCAGTTACTCCTGGCACCGAAGTTCAGGGTGATTCGTCTCAAGTAAGTGCACTTTTACATACATATCATGAAATCTGTGCTTGTTTACTAAAACAATCCATTGTTTTGATTTCCATTTGCTGATTTTTTTTCATTTTACAAAATTAAATTTACATTTCAAAAGATAATTCTGGTAATAAACTAAAAAATGAGGTTCATCAACTGAATTTCCAGTTAATAAGGGATTTCTGCTGATCCATAAACAAAATGTTTCGCTAGTTCACAGTTATTAGCTGAAGTTTCATAAAGGAATGCAAACTGTGCAGTACCATATTTTTCTATTATCGTGTTTCCTCAGATGGTTGGGTTATCCATGCAGGTGAAAAAAGTGCAAAATACAAAATCCGCATCAAATTCAAATCCGGAACTTAGACGGACTTCTTCCTTGGGACGAACATGGGAAGAGACTGTTGCAGATTCTGTTGCTAATGAACTTGTTTTGCAAAGTTTGTCTACACAAAGTGGTCTCTTTAATTCGGCAACAGAAAATAGGAGCCCACATGCTGAGGATTCTAAAAACAAAACAAAAGATTCCAAGGCACTTAAATCTGGCAGTCAAATTACTAATGAAGAAAAGAAGGCTGTCAAATCCAATGACGACAAGAGAGTTAGACAAAAAATGCAGGAATTCCACAATATTAAAATAAGCCAGGTACAATTTGTTACTCAGTTATATGGTGAACTTGCAAGTTTGCATAAATACTAAGACAATTAATTGGTTTTCATAGGTTGAGTTGCTAGTTACATACGAAGGTTCAAGGATTGCTTTCAGTGATTTTAGATTGCTGATGGACACTTTTCACCGTGATGAATTTACTGGAACATGGAGGAGACTTTTTGCCAGGATTAAGAAGCATATTGTGTGGGGAGTTTTAAAATCAGTAGCTGGAATGCAGGCAAGTGATGATGCCTTGAAATCTTGAATTAGTTTTTTGCAACTAGAGATAAAACTCATCCTGATTTCATTTTTTTTACTCATGATTCAGGGTAAGAAGTTCAAAGATAAGACCCAGAGCCAAAAGGATGCCCAAGCTGCTGCCCTTCCTGTCAATGATCCCAACCTCAGTGACAGTGATGGAGATCAACAACGCGGAAAGTCTGATCAATTTCCTACGCCATTCCCCAAGAGAGGAAATGATGGAGCTGGTGATGGATTTGTGACCTCAATAAGGGGATTGTTCAACACTCAGAAAAAGAAGGCAAAAGCATATGTCCTGAGAACTATGAGAGGAGAGGATGACAATGAACATGGTGAATGGAGTGATGGCGATGTTGAGCTCAGTCCCTTTGCTAGACAACTAACTATTGCCAAAACTAAGAAGCTTATACGCCGACATTCAAAGAAGTTTGTTCAATCTGCTTCAGGTGAATAATGCCAACGTTTGTGTTTGCTATCATAATTAAGCAGGAAACTTTAGGTTGATCATTTTGCTATTCATGCTTACAGGGAAACATAGCAAAGAACCAATGTCTCCAAAGGACATGATGCTGTTAGAAAGTGATTCCTCGGGTGAATTGTCATACGGAGAGGACAACTAATGGCTCACACCAGACGGGAATCTTGGTTTTTAGCCAAGACTTTGCCAAAAAGCTAGTTTCTCACTCATAAATTTCACGATTGTGATGAATTAGTCAATAACCTTGAAGCAGATGATTGAAGAAATGCAAGCTTAGGAAGAGATTCTAAGAAGAATGTAGCCATGGAGATAATAACAACCGGAAAGGGTTATGTACTTCAAGGGTACACATCAGTTCTTTTTGTTTTTTAAATGTGTTTCCAATGCGGCATCTCAAATTTTCTTTGAGGAACATGATAGTTTTGATTGAATTTGTGAAAGAACATCATCTGATAGTTAATAAATGTGTCATTCATGACACTAGAATAAATAAGATTGCCTTTTTTTGCCCAAAACAAAGTATTTACTTGGGTCTCCTCTAGAAAATTGGGTTTTGCCTATTGAATGGAGGAAGAGGAGAAAGAAAGGAACACTTGCTACTGGTTATCAACTGATTTTATTACCATCTTTTCGTTTACTTCGTGTCCAAGATCGGCAAGCGTGATATGGCAGTTCAATTCCTTGAATGCCTCAATTGAAGATTTCTTTGCTGCTGCATCACTACTTAGTTTAAATGTTTAATTTTCTCCATTCGCTTCACTTTTAGCCTTTTAGGTTCTAGCTGATTTCTTTTTCAGTGAATTAGAGTCCAGAGTTGTTCTTTTTGAGTGCATGACTGAATTCATGATACTCTCCACTAGAACCTTTCTGGCATAGGCAAACAAGAGGAATAGACTAGCTTGAGTTAGATCGATAGTTCACTCAAAATAGTACTCATCTAAAATCCAAGACACTCAAGAATTCACTTATATAACTTAGCTCATAGTAGATACATGTGACTTGCTCATCTCAACATCCGCAAGATCAACCTTATTCTCCACAAGAAAACTCATGAACTCTTTGAAGTTCTCTTCCGTCGGTCGGTAGTGCCCACTATGACGCCACACAGCCTAGTCAATCATGATCAAGTAGGTAAACCAAGCAAGCTATGAATAACTTGTTTGAAACATAAACTAACATATTTAGTGAAGATTCACCTTCAGGGTTCCATCTTCTACAACTAATTGACCAGCCGCAGATGTAGCTCCTCCGGCAAGGAAACTGGAATGCTGAAATTTGCCCTTTTTCTTCTAAAGAAGAAGAACAACAGTTTATTTCACTAATTAAGAAGAGGTGACTATATAAATCCTCCTATATCATTGGATTCGATCGTTTACTATATTCTCATTTATATTTAAATGAGTTTTGAGAAAATTCACCTGGCCAGCGTATAATTTCTTTGATGTGCTCAATACAAAAATCCATTTAGCATCTTGAGCACTACCAAATGTGTTCAGAAATTGCCTGCTCTGTCTGTACAAGAACTTCCCATCCTCAATCACAACTTCATAAACCTCCCTTTCTTTCTGCAAATTAAGTGATGATTGATCACTACGATTACTCGTATCCAAATGTTCGACATGCCTATTATACGAGTGCTTACAGGGCCAAGATACTTGATACACTGTTGTTGAAGCCTCGACCGAGAGCATTGTTCTTCGATATTAACCTCCTTTCCTTCTCCAACATCAAGCCTATAACAAGCCACACGAATGGTGGTTTAAGTTTCTCAACCACAAACACAATTCAGTGAAACTATATACTCCAAACTTACCAATAGAAGAAGGGTTCCATGCTCTCAGACTGAAGCCAACACTCATAGTAGAATTGGAGATTGTGGCCATACCGATGTCGGGGATCGATCTGCATCGAAGGTTTACCGATAATTAAGCAAGCAAAACATGAACTGAAATGTAGAAGAATTGTTGCCTACTGCTTCTAGCCAATGCTGCAAGGTGAGTTTCTGAGCTTTCTCATCCTTGGACAAACCTTTGCCAACCTATCCAACAACAACCACAACAACAATCCAAGAACGAGAAGCTTAACCTTGCACATTCTACCAAAATGAACACAATTCTCATTGTCAACTACCTTAGCAGCCCTTGTTCTTGCCCGGGACCATCTAGAGACTGCTGTTTCTGGTTCCTCAATATCGAAAAACGACACTGAACTTAGCTTGAGCAACACAAAATCCAACAACTTCCACCTAAATTGTCCAAATTCAAACATATAGATGCTATAAGTAAGTCCTTTCTAGAATGAAGAACAAGTAAAACAAACATGGGGATCAAGCCCATACCAACGCTGTTCTTCGAGGACGGCACAATCCGAATTAAGCCTTCTTCGAGTCCGAAAGCCCCTGTAAACCTTCTCTAGTTCCACTGCAGCAGCTCGGCGGTTGGACCTCGTCTCACTAGAAGAACTCAAGCCAAATTCTACTGATCTCTTCTTCAAAGGACTAGAAGAAGAGATCACAGGACCTTCAAGCCGAAACCTTTGAGGGCCTAAAAGCTGGAGGAACCTCTTAATGCCATCATCCTTAGCTTCATAGCTACCTCTAGGACTCGAGAATGACATGTCCATGTTCATGGGAGATGGAAGATCTGCCCTTGATGTTATGCATCTCATGCTTCAAATTAGCAGCAATGAGATTTAGTAATCACAGTTTTCATCATTTTTGAAAATAAAACAACAGCCAAAAAAAAAAAAAAAAAAAACTCAGGGAAAACCAGCAGATAGATCAATCAGAACCCTATATATATAATCACAGTAAACAGACATGTAAAGATCAAAACCTCACCACACAAATAGAGTTTGGAGGGTATTGCAGAAACAAGGCAGAGGTATAACTAGATCTGAAATGGATGTGTTTTAATAGCGTTTGGAGGCATGCACTTGTTCTTCGCATGCCGACCATGCACAATATTTTTTTACGTCGTCCCAACTCATGTATAACATCTTCTGTCATCTTCTTAATTAACAAATGATTAATTGTTAGTATGTCTTATCATCATGGACATAAAATTCACATATCTGAATCTCCAATGCGTTTACTTACACTTTGGATGAAGCACAAGCGAACAAATTGGTCTTTTTCCTCATGCCGTCAAGCGTATACGTGTTCCTGTGTGGCTGCGTGAGATTTGGTGGTTGACATTACAAGATCTTGTTCACTAAACGCGCTTATAGAGAGAGAGAGTGTACAGAATTGTCAAATTGACTTTTCTTTTGCTGAATTGACTTTTTCTCCACAGTCAAGTTCAAGAATATAATGCACTTAATTACATTAGTAGATCGATATTCAAAATGCCGACAGATAATTAGGAAAACGTATCTCGAAATACAATATAAACAGAATTGCAGTATTCTGTTCTTTTTCAAACAAAAAAAATTCCAAACTCGATCGTTTAGCCATGAGGTTTTCCAAAATCGTGATGCGAAGGAATTAAACGAGCAAATTAAGGTTGACATTTGGGAGCTGGCTGCCTCTGTGAAGTTGACTTTTAGATGTCTTCTTCCAAAGGAAAACTGGCCTGTCTTTCCACCACATGTCATTAGTCAAAAGGCAAACATTTGCGGCTAAAATACTCCAGATGTCAAAATGGTTACAGATTGGGTGCACACTGGACAACTCTCACTTCCGGGTCTCCATCTCAAGCTTAATTTTTTTTGAGATTTTTTTTCTAAACGAGACGTACAACTATGAAATGTAGGAATCATCGTCATAAGTATTTTCTGATTTATTTTAATTATCGATGATAAACGTACATGTGACCTAACCGGTCATCCAGATTATTCACGTGACGGAGATCTAGTTTCTGTCGATCAAGGAGTAATTAATTAATCAATTAGGGAGTTAAATGGTGATGTAATATTTGTACATGCATGAGCCATGCACTGAACTGAAGTACGTGCACGAAATGGCACTTAATTTCTAAGGATTGTTTTTAAAAAATAATCATATATACAAAATTTGTTAAAGTTGGCGTAGCAAAGTGATAATAATACATTCAAATTACGCTATATAAAAATTAAAGTCAGTAAATGTTAAGATCATTAAGCTTACACTAAATAATTTGATAATATAATGTCATTCAAATTAATATAAATAATTATGATTAACAATACTCTTTTCAAAAGAAACAAAGAAAATTGACAACTTGCCCTTTTTTTTTTTTTTTTGAAAAATGTAATAATTTATTCTTCAGATAATAATTTTACTTTTTATTTTTTATTAATTAACTAATTTAATGTGGTGCCGATTAAATATGCCGCTTGGTTGTAAGGACGGATTAGGGATGAATTTTAGTGGATACAGTCATTATATAGATCCGTCCATGGTCGGTTGATAATAGATGTGTTAATTAATGAATAGATGCAACACGAAGGAGGTAAATTATAGGTGACTACTAGCCATTAGTGCAAATGATCAAGACATGGGGGAAGTATATGCTCAGACGCGTCGAGTTTCGATCTCTAGACCTCATGTAACAATCTCATATGCTTTAACCATCACACCGCCCATAGAGGACGTGATTAATTTAATTATGATAGTACAAGTAGTAGATAATTAATTAGGATCAGGGGTGGAAGTAAGGGGGCGTGGGGGTGTGCGAAAGCATCCTTTTACCTATGAAAACTCTACTAACATACCTTACTTGCTCAC
>JBAMIB010010074.1:0-17018 GCA_037177415.1 Kaempferia rotunda
GGGATATACTCGGTACCAGTCAACTGGTGGTGAAGTTCAGACACTCACAGAAAGAACAGTCGAGTGATCCGGGGAGCGATCAGTGTTGCTTCGAGTTTTTCCATTGAAAATATCATGTCACGCCCCGAGGGGGTCTCTGCCAGACAAAAATTCGGCAGCATATCCCCTGTACGTGTGATAATATGATTCCAGAATACATTTCATCCAACACCTCGCCCACACGGCCGGAACATAATATAATAATTAAATAAGCAATCCACGCAGTTTATATATAAATAAAAGGAATAAGCACAACCACGCAGTTTAATATCCTACTCCACTACTAACGAAAGAAAACATCCCAAATCCATAAACATACTCCACTACAAACGGAAAACACCACAGCGGAAAACAAAAACAACCAAGGAACCCATCACAGATATATAAAAAGTATAACCAAAATGAAAGAGACCAAACAGGAACCATTAGCGAAATGAGGGGACTGGCAACTGGACTCTCCCGACAGCATCATCCTGAAAATATAAATATCAACGGTGTGAGTCCAAAAGGATAAAGCGGTTATCATTAGATATGTAGAGTAAATTAAAGCTATCAGTAATGATCATGCAGTACAATCTCCTGAACAGAAAAAGGGAAGGTAGCAAACTGGAATTACGAAAGAGCTGTACATACCAGAGTAACCTAATTTTACATAAGGGAAGTAAACAATACCAACAGCGTCGGGTCGTCGGACCAAATACATATGTATCATGTATGCATGACAAACATATGCAACCACCAAAATGCAGCAATCAAAGTGTAACAAGCGTATATCAAGCACATGATGCAAATGACATATGTTACCCCTGATGCAGTCAGCCACCGTCACGTAAATGGTGAGGTCGAGTGGGTAGGACTATGACCAATGTACAGTACTCTGTCGTCACTGCTCTGCGTGACCGAGTGGACAGGATACTGTCGGAGTACACCTATCCTCCTACCCCAGGGTAAGTGGGGGAGCAATGATCTCATCTCCTCGACGTAAAGTCCAGAGGAGGGATCCCTGCATGCTACCACGCTATGTCAACGCCGCTACCTGTCAGCGGACGAGCGGAGCCCGACAGAGCAACTACACACACCCTCCTGAAATACCACTTACACATGAGTGGTTGTGTGTGCAAGTCATGTAGCTGGTGACGACTCAACTATAAAGGAGCCGATGATCGCCAGCATGCAAACGTGCAAAATGGTGCATGTCACTAAAGCATATAATACTGAAAGAATATACACACCTCCACAAAGTAAGCACCATCAGCCAGTCCTTTTGAGATAACATAAATCTCAACATCTAGTTATACAGGTCAAGTATCAAAGTACATATAACCAAATGTGTGACCATGGAAGGCATACATAGGCATCAAGAGAGTATAGAATCAAATGAGTAGCAATGGCAAGCATACAACAAGCATCAACAGGAGAAAAACTAAATGAATAAACGCTAACCATAACCTACAATGTGCCTCAAACAAAGGTATACCCAGACAGATAGTAATCACAATAATTACTACTAGCTGAAATGTAATAAGCATATTAAAGACAATATCTAACAAGAGATAAATCAAAATACCCGCCTTTATTGTCGATTGTATCAGAAAGAAAATCTCACGTCAAGCTGCTCGTCTCGAAATCAGAGCCCTGCATCAATGTATTTTATTTAGCTAAATTTAGATGAATTAGATAGCTAAATAAAGTCTCCAAACTAATTAGGATATTCCTCATCAACCACGATCATCAATTAATTAACTATTAACTCCAATTAATTTAATCCATGGACCAAATTAGGGTTAACTTCATAACCCAAACCCTTCCATACCTAATTGAATATCCAAATCCTACTTCACATTTCCAGCGGGAATTAAAAGCCTAAATTATTGTTACAAACAATTCAACATCCCCACAACTAGAATTCAATATTGTCTTACCCGATTCAAAGTTTCCCCAAGTGAACCCTCTACTGGGAGTGTTGGTCGGAGAAAATGTGCTTCTAGCCACCGGAAATTTCCTGCCAGATCAGGGGAAACCACTGTTCCCGCCAAGTCGACACCCAAATTAGTGATACTTATATATCTAATACACAATACTGGATTAGGGTTAAGTTTACCTCAAGAATTGGGTGAGCGATAACCAATTGGCTGGATAGCCTCTGAGTTTTAGCCTCGCTACTGTCTAGATCAAGGCAAGGAGGGGAGCTAGAGTGAGGCCGATCACAAAAGAGTGCTAGAACTCCTATAGTAACCACAATCATAGAACAAATATTCTGAAGAACCATCGAGATCAAACAACAAAACAAATGACACTAATTGCATAAGAAAGTACATAAACAATTACCCAAACAACTTAGGCAATTGACATTAGGAATTAATTCCAACATATTATAGTTAACTGAACACACCTACACTAGCCATAATAAAACTACTCGGGGCATCTCCCTGGAAAATGTATAAATTCTAGTATAATAGAGTAATATATGGGAACTTAACCAATACAACTCTAAACAAGTCATGATTGTTTGCTAAACCTTCATTCATCCAAGCACATATTGTTAGAATCTGCAATAATAAAGGTAATTATTAACTTTAATTTTTTATTCAACCATTATAATTTAATAAAATAAAACTTTAATAGTACTAGCTATAAATGTTAAATCTTCTTCATATGTGTCATCATTGCTAATCAAGCAATCGACACATCGTCATATTTATAAAATTTAATAAAATGAATTAGTTTGCGAATAAAAATATAATACAAATGCAGAACCGACATATACCCTTATTATAAAATTAGACAGTTACGTCTGTCATGTGACACACTTTGATGCTTGTATCCATGGCATAGCCAGGACTTTCAGGCTGACTTCTCCTTTAATGATTTTAATCTCTTGCCACACATCTTTGTTCTTATTGATGAAGGATCCAGAATAACAGGAGTCTCATCCATGGATTTCTTCCTTTAACTTTTATTGTCGCATTTTTTACTAATGTTCATCTCTTAATTTTGCTGAAGAGACAATTGAATTATTCATCTAAGAAGTTTATCCACTCATCAATCAAAGATGCACCATCAATTAATATTGAAGCTTTATAAAATAACCTCGAGTGTTTTGACATCAAAAATGTGTGTGGATCATTGATGAAATTTTGCTCCACCAAAGCATATATTGATCCAACATTTGCATCTCGTGTTCATCGTTTGAGTACATAATTATCAGACAAAAGAAATACTTAGTTGATACGAAAAAAAACTAACATATGCACGCATGAAGTACCATCAAACTCAAATTTCCTATAGCTACAAGATATGTAGTCCCTTTGTTTGTCATGCGTGAGGACCCTTGATTTAAAGGAAGAACAACTTTAAAAATTCATCACGTGGTAAACTACTAACTCAACTCCTATAGATGTTTGTTGCACATAATAATTAAGACTCTTACTCATTTCACTTTGAAACTCCAACCACTTTTTTTTAGGATATATAGTCCCTTTGTTTGAATTTTCATTGGTCAGTTTATCTTAATCCTGAGATGCTCATTCATATCAATATGACCAACAACTAACTCAATGTGGCTTTAGGATCTCAATTGACATGGATAATAAAATGTTGGGACCCTTCAGAGAGCTAGAGGGGGTGAATAGTTCTAATTGCTTCTTTGTCGTTGATTTGCAATGGAATACATAAACAATCACTAACACTTTGATATATTTGATATCCACCTCAAGATAACATGACTAATCCGAGGATCTGACCCTCTTTCACACATCCACTATATAAACACTCATTGAAAACAATCAGAAGGTGAAGAAACTGTTGGAGCAATCGTTGGGACCCATGATTTTGATGGTTTGAGCAAAGTTTAAGTTAGGACTTGCATTGTGTACTGATATGCCTATGAAGTGTGCAGGTGTATAGGTGCAGGTTGGAGAAGTCCATAGAGCGGAGCTCTCACTACTAGAAAAAACACTTTTTGAGACACAATAAAATATGTCTTAAATTATAAATTTAGTGTCTCAAAATGTTTTTGAGACGGTGATGAGACGGTAATATAGCCGTCCCCAATACAAGCGTCTCAAAAAAATATTGAGACAGTTGTACTGTCTCAAATGCAATTTAAGACGGTGATGAGACAGTTGTTCAATTGTCTCAAAAATATTTAAGACGGTTATTTTTTTGTCTCAAATGTTATGTCTTATCTTGTAAAAAAACTTGAGACACTAAATTGAGATGGTAATATGCCGTCTCAAATAGAAGTGAAGATAGTAAATTACTGTCCTTAATGTTTTGACTGGTTAGATGCACTATTTGTGACAAAATTTAATAATCTTAAAAAAAACATTTATTATACAAATTAATCTAAATCAGATTTATTAAATTATCATTTCAAAACAAAAGTAAAAACTCTCTTTATAAATTAAAAGCAATATACATGATATAAAATTATAATATTTTTCAACTTACAATTTAGTACACATGAAAGTTACACAAGGAAAAACTCTCTTGATAAGAAAAAAACTACTATTCTAATGAAAGTTACACAAGGGAAAGCCTTAAAAACAACTCCTCGTAATCTGAAGATGACTTTTATAATCCTTCTTCATTAGAATCCTGAGCATTATAAAAAAAACTTTTATTAGAGGTACAGATGATTTATATATATTGTTTAGAAAAATCAATAAACAAAACTTTAATTTTAATAAAAAATCTCATCATCTAACACATAATCTTCTTTCTTATAACTATGTATATAAACAACACAAACAACCCAAGCAATCTAATTGAGCATTTATAGTTTCAACATCTTTTAGTGGTTGCAACAAGTTTGTGCGAAGTAGTCTAGTCTTGGAATGCACAAGCATAATCTAAATTTAAGATGGGAGGAAGAAAAGGAAAATATGAAGCATGACAGAAGTATGCACGATTACTCATATTTCATTTTAGAAAACACCAAACAGACTATCAAACAAACTTTAAAAGTTGAAAAATTAACACCAATTTCTAAGCATTAATATTACATGTATTACATGTTAACCATCTAATAATATAAGTTGAATTGAGTTTTTTTTTTCAAACTTTACAATTAAGAAGACAAAAAGAGCTCACTGAAAATATATTATACAGCTAGATGTTAAGATGGAACATGCACAAAAAGAATGATGGAGGAATAGAATAAAGTAACACGAGTAATTTCAGGTGTTGGTATTATGCAAATATAGTTTGACAGATATGTGCATGAGGACATTATGGTGATATATTGTGCATATCAAGGATATAGTTTAAAGAAAACCAAGCAACAAACATTTTGTCCACTGTCAGAAAATTAATAAGAATGCAAATACTATATACCATGTGTGGCCGACTGCTATTTATATTTCGAAAAAAACTAAATGATTGACAATCATCCACCATCAGAAACTTAATATGAATACAAAAGTTATATATTCTGGTCGACTGTTATTTATTATTTAGGGAAAAAAACTAGATGTCTGGCAATTATGATGGAGGATATGATACTTAAGATGTTGGCAGATAATTATATTATTTCACATGTACACATAATCCGTTTTCTTGCAATTGTGTATATAAACAATACAAACATCCCAAAATTGTCAATAAAACCAAAAAAAAATCTTATGAAAGCAACTACCAATGTACCTGTTGGTTACCCACTCCTTGTACATGTGAAATAGTATTATCTGCAACCTAAATAAAAAATCATGTACATATCACAAAACTATCAAAATTCATCATAAAAGTCGGTTATTTAAATAAAATCAAGATACCTTTTGACAATCATTTATAAAAAAACAACATCTTTTCTAGAAGTTCTCTCCAATATGATAAATCTCTAACTTCAGAACTATCAGTATCAGTGCCTACAAACAAAATTGTAAAAAAAATTAAATGTGCATCATGGAATTAAAGGATTGGCCATTCATCTTCAATTGTAATGCAAAAAATCATCGATCTATTCCTTTTCTAATTACTCATGTCTATGATCCTATGTTTAACTAGTGCTATACTAGTGTTGCAGTTACTTTCTAAGTGGAAATGGTACCTTCTCACGAAATTGACTAATCATCCATTAATTAATTAAAATGATTCCATCGAACTCATCAGGAATCAATTATACATAATTAATCTCAATCAGAATTGACTAATCTCTATCAACAACCAATCACAATAATCTCTATAAACAACCAATCACAATAATCCTTTAGATTAATCAATCTATTCATCACTTGATCTCCCATTCAATTAAGAAATGTGTTGGCTAATCAAACATGAAAATAGTCTTAATCAAGTATCATCAATTTATCACACACTGATCGGTCTTCTATCTAGATTTCTCACCAATCAATTGATTAACCACCCATATTCAACAAATCAGAACCTATGTAAACAATAATTCTGTAAATCAATATTTTTTCCAAATTCAAATATTAATTAATCTAAGAATCAATTAATAATTCAGATTACTCAATTTAATCATGAATTGTATTTCTAAACACAGCTTACCCAAAATAGGTACACTACCACCTACTGTGGTGAAAATGGAGCTCAATCATCACGATGACCTGCACGAGGGGCTGTTGGCAATGAGGAAGAAAGGTCGGCCAAGAGCAGCAACCCACCGGCGAGGCAAATTGCAAAGAAATGGCGTCGACACTGTGATTGCAGTAGAGATCTAGGGGGCACTGGACAAAAGCTGAACAGAGGCGATGTTGTCGCCTCTCACTACGGCGATGGCTGCGACGCTACCGTGTTGTCCTTACACGAAGAGAGACGGCGGCTGCAATCCGACAGCTCTGAGATCCGGATCGGGGCAGAAGAAAAGAAGGGCACGAGAGGGGGTGGCGACGGTTGGACTCGGCACCGACGAAGGGGTGACGGTGTCGATACTCACGGTGCCCGCAGCGATCTGATGATGGAGTGGCGGCGGAGGGCGATGGTGAAATCGCGAGAGGGAAAGGGGAAGAGAGTAGCGTCGGCATCGATCGGCGAGTGGCGGCGGAGGGCGATGGCGAAATCGCGAGAGGGAAGGGGGAGAGGGTAGTGTCGGCATCGACCAGTGGCATCGGGCGGCGGCCTTGGGCAGATCGCACAAAGAAGGGAGTCGGCGAAATTGAGGGGAGAAGAGAAGGAATGGGGAAAATAAAAGAATAATTTAGGTTTCTAATTTTTATAAATAGGTTAATTAATTAAAATATTTGGTTAAATATTTCAATTTTAGTTTTAATTCAATCAAACTCCTCGTTGATATTTAAAAGAGATTTTTCCTAAGTCTAATAAATTTATCTCTTTAAATTTATTATATGAGTTTTGATTAAATCCTATTTTTTTAAAAAAAATCCTCAAAAAAGGTTATTCGTCCAATAACATTTATTATTTTATTACAGTATCTTACAATTACCGTGACTATTCTGACAAACCATGATCAAGATAAGTTGAGACAAATACTTTTTTACCGTCTTATTTGAATGTCTTATATAATTATATTTTTAACTGTCTTTATTAGGTGTCTTATTTAGTTGAATTTGAGACAAAATATTAAATACTGTCTTAAATTTAATGTCTCCGTGTAAACTTTTGAGACATCAATTATTACTGTCTTAATTACTTAGTATTTGAGACGAATTTTGTCACTGTCTTAAAATTTTTGTCTCAAAAGCCTAGTTTTCTAGTAGTATATACTCGTATTCTTTTTGTTCTTTTCAAATTTGAGCTATCAACGTCATATACGAGGTTTCTCCGTCTCCGACCAATGTCGAAGAATGAGTCTTCATAGTGAGCTTAATTCTGCCTTGGATTAACATCCATCCAAGTTGCAAACAAAGTAAAAATATGGTTGTCTTGTATCGCTTTTATTCTATTTCTATTATCTATTTAAGTGTGTACTTGTTTAAGCCCAATAGTTTGAGAAGAGTTATTTTTGTATTTATAGGGCAATTCACCTCCCTCCTGTCGGTCGCGCAGGACCAACAACTGATATTAGAGCTCAACCGTTTCAGAAGGACTAACTGATGACTGAAGCAAATGACACAATGGTCGGAGCGAGTATTGATCCGTCCAATTTCAAGGGAGACTTCACTCATTTGAAGAAGGAGATGAAGGTATATTTTAAAATATATTTCGATTATTTTTCTAATCTTGGTAAATGGTTTTATAGCACATATTAACAACAACGGTAACCTTAAAAATGAACATAACTGGATAAAGAAGGAACTAGACAAATTTGTGGCCACAGAAAAGTAGAATTCCATCTACTTAAAGCGCTGCAACCTCAAGAGGTAAATCACATTAGAAACTACACCTCAGTCAAAGAACTCTGAAAAAAATTTCTATAGATTCACGAACGAACCTTCGAAGCCAAACTCGCAAGATGGGACATACTTCAGAATCAATTAACAAATCTCTGACTGAAAGAAGGTGAAACAGTGGCTCAACTACACGCCAAACTAAAGGAACTAATCACTAAACTCATTAATCCCAAAGAAAAGGTAACCAATCGAAATTCGCTAAGATTAAAACTCTACCTAAGAGCGAGCAAATAGAAATTAAGGTTGAATTTTGTCTGATTGTATGATGTAACATACCTATCCAGAGCAATAGTCCCTTGTTCAATATGTAGAGGAAACCCGTTTTCTTGTGTTGATAGATCTTCTGGCTTGAACATTTTAAATGTTGGTCCTAAAGACCAAATCTTTGTGTATAGTTAGACTAATGATCCATCGGCGTAAGCATTAGCCATGTAATGTTTTATTTCACATGGTAAAACATTCTTAAGCAAATGCTTTCATTAAAAAATGGGCATATTATGCGCAAAAATCTTGTTAAGTTGACCACCTGTTATACCATGTAACTTGTTACCTAAACACTATATAGAATTAAGATCATATAATATATGTTTCATCGCATGTCTTAAAATAATTTTTATTAATAATTAATATCCGGACTTTAAAAGGTGAAAATGTCGAAATTACTCTGGTGTATCCTTAATCCTCTTCCCGAATTCAACATAAAACACCATAATTATTATTTTATTTTAAAAATATTGTTGATTTTGTTTTAAAAGAATCGAATCTGATACAAAACAACCTCCCCCATCAAAAGCGCATTGATATATCATCAAAGGGTGAGGAAACCACATACATAGCTATGGTACGGTGATAAATTTTTACTCTCTATATCTTATCCATTTACACTAATAATTAGGTAGTCATTCGTAATTTTGCCTTCGTTGTGTTAGCCTAGGCACAAGTTGACGGAGGCGTTGGAGCGAACGAATAATCTTTTACCATATGATAAATTTTTACAAATACATTGTAGCAATTCATCGTGAATGCTTACCAATTTATCCTGATAGTAAATAAAAAATTTCCATTGGACCAGACCAATCACTTTAGATTTAATATTATTTAATCTGGTTAATTAGTTTTTTTAAATTGAAGATAGAGTTGAAATATTATCTTTGATGATAGAGTTAGAAGCGACTCCCTAGATAATATTGGTTAAAATCTCATACCAATTCCATATAAAAGTTTCAATGGAGAGGAACCGCTGGAATGGACTCCTTAAATAATAATTATTAGAATCTCACCTAGGATCAAATACAAATGTGAGTTTAAAAATAATATTGAACCAAACATACCTATAAAAATTTCCCACCTAGCCACTTGAATAAATAGAAAGCATTCGTAGTGGACAGAAAGTATTCATGATGGACGATCTAGAAATTCAACATCCCATAATTGAATGCGCCGTATGAAAGAAAAAACTCTACAAATGCATCATAACTAAGAATCGTGAATACGTAGGTGTGTTAAAAATGATCCCGACCCAACGACCCAACCCGAGTAGACAAAAAAAAAATCAAATTCAGGTTGAGCATTTTCAGGTTCAGGTCAGGTTCGGATTGGAGGGTTTCGGATTTAAAATTTCTGGGTTGGATTCAGATTGGATTGGGTTCAAGTTGACCCGAATTTAGAGGTTAATTGATTTTTTAGGATTAAATTAAATTCTATTTTAAAAATTAAGATGTTTTTATGTATATTAATATCAATGTTAGTATAATAGTGATGGAGTATTGAGATACAAATACAAAATTATTAGGAAAATAACCAAAAAAAATTATTTTAGATCGGATTATTTGGGTTGGATTCGAGTTGATCAGGTTGACCGGGTTTGGGTTGATGGGTTTCGAGTTGATTTCAGGTTTGGATCAGATTCAGGTTGAAAGTTAAAAAAAAAAATTCATAACCCAACCTAATTCGACCCATCCAAATTAACACCCCTATGAATACGGATGACAACTTAATCCCCTTCTACTGCACATAGGAGTTTAAACAACTTACCACGCAATAACAAAATCATCTTTTAGGGAGAGGGGAAAAAAAAAAGACAAGCATAGCATCACCGAACAGGACGACACACAAAAGAAACTAAATGTGACTGGCAACAAATACAATTTCTCTAGTCTTCAATATCCAGTTCCCACTCTTTTTTTGTCCCTCTTTTTCTTGTCCACGTCGATGGACCAAAATTTACATGGCGAAAAGAGTCTCGCAGTGTCGAAACTTTTCAAGCAAAACAAGCCATGCATCCAGTACCCTTGAATCCAGTCTTGTTCCAAAAACTCCAGCTTGTGGACTTGGTGGGATCTGAAAAGTATGGCAAAATGGAAGAAATAGAAAATTAAATACTCAAGCACACAAGTATCTGATTACATTAAGACATTGATTACTGGTACAAGCAACCATGTTCCTTTGTACTCTAATTGAAAAAAGAATGATGCTTCAGTTTATTGAATTAGCATATCGTAAAAGCACATTTGACAAAACAAAGCCGCATACTACGGCATCGTTTCCTCTTCAGAGATGGAATTCTAAACACAAAAGCCGAAAGTCAGATGATAATTGATGCAAAAACATGATAATGTTCACGCCAAGCGCCCAATACTCCATCTTTCAGCAAACAAATAATGGTGAGATGCAATGCAAATCAAATTCTTTTAGGCAACAGTGCCGTAGCTTATGAATGCTCCATCTTTCAGGGAACAAATAAACCAAAAAAAAACACAAATCGAGGAAAGGATAATGGAAGGTCCTGCAATTTAATCGGTGGTAAGATGGACTTCTCAACATGCTTCCTTTTTTTAAATCTTAAATCAGTGCTATGAATGACCATCAATATATGTTTATATAACTATTTGGGATCCACAAGGGGATTTTATTCCCTGGCTGTCAATTTAAGACTATCATTAATAATATTCAAATTATTTAAATCAATGTCATACTCCATTTTAAAACACAGGCCAAATCTTGGCTCATGTATCCATCATTACACTAGAAACCCAGGCTGTCAATTTAAGACTATCATTAATAATATTCAAATTATTTAAATCAATGGTATACAACATTTTAAAACACAGGCCAAATCTTAGCTCATGTATCCATCATTACACTGGAAAAGTAATAATTATAAAGACAAATTAAGGGGCAATTTGAAGGATCCAAGAAGCAGATGAATAACCAGAAATCTGAAAACAGAAAAGAAACTTGAGTGCAAAGCTTCATAACACATTAGGTTTGCAGTGGAATACAAAGGAAACAATGCCAACAAAATAATTTAACTTGGTTCAGGCCTCCAAGTCTTACTCCTCAGAAATCCCACTAATATGTTCACCTTCAAGAGGTGGAAAACCCTCGTACAAAAAGCTCTTCTTTTACAGAAAGATTAACCAAGTAAAGAAAAAGAAATAGCTTGTATAACAAAAACTGTAAGCTTAGTGTAAATCTTAGGCCCTTGAAATAAAAGAACATCACTAAAAATAGACCAATAATGTTGTTGTATGATGGTTGCTTGATAGTTTGTTATAGCCTTCAAACTGAGCTTAGTCATGAATAATGTATGTTAAAGTTTTATTCTGAATTTGATTTTCAGAATTTAGTCATGAATAATTATTTTAACTGTTTCATTTTAACTTTCTAAAGTTTCATAACTCAACTGACAAAATTAGTAGGGTTATTAAGATATCATGCTCAACCCATGTTAATTAGTTTGGAACACAAAGTAACTTTGCTATGGTTATCACCATTTCACCTACTTAACAGTAATATATTCCAGCAATTGTGCTCTGACCTATGTGATGCCTTGTGTATCTATATGTGGGTTCTACTTGAACCCTAGCTTAGAGTAAGAAAATTATTTCCTCTCTAAGTTGTACAGTCACATCTTCTATTCTAGTTGATTCAACTCGTTAACTTTATAATTAGGTAGCCTTTAAGTATGCCTATATCTTCTTAAATCTATTTTTTCAACTTTATTATCTACCGAAGCTACATCTAGTTATCCCTAAGTGGTTTTTAAATTTATTAGTATCACATACATCTATCTAGCAAACCTTGCAATGATACACACCAAAAGTTGAGATACCTGGAACACAAGTTGACGACAACTTCAGTACAATAGCAACATGTATATCAGCTTCCATGATCTAAGAGTTTAATATGAACACAATAACAAGAAATACAACAAAGATGATGTTGCAATATCAAAATGAAAAATAAAGATAGAAAAAAGATACTCATTACACTGGGAGATAGGATTAAATATCCAACTGAAGAATGAAAAACAAGGAAAAGCAACACAAGAGAACTGGAATCCAAAATTTTCTTCCAGAGAAAGACAGTTCCATTACAAAAATAGGCTATAGATACTCAATTCAACAAAACTAAGAATCTAATGAAAGCTCCATGAAGTGTGATCATAAATTACCATATGGAAACATTTTGAGATTCAAAGTCTAACCCTTCCATTCTGCTTTTTCTTTTCAACTCAGAAACTCGATTTTCCTGTCAAGTATAAAAATATTACCTTTCAGCAAAGGTATCTCCATCAGAACAACTACATGTTAATCAAATGTATCAAAAGTAAATGTGTATTAGGAAAAAGAAAATAATGCATTGGCAGGGATGAAATCTTACATGAGTATATAAAAATGATAAAACAAGAAAGGTATTACAACACAAAATGAATGCTGGTCACATTGATCACATCCAGCAACATGAAATCTCTATGATATTAATATAAGTGAAAACAAGGGAAACTATGAAAGCAATAGGTAAAACAACCATGCCATTTCGCAATCCCAGAATATTGAATCCACGACATGATCTTGTTACCACCAGTTTCCGTTGTAAGCATTGCAGATGGGAAAATGGCATGTAATATAATTGTCTCTTTAGGGCTTCTCATTAATATCAGTATCTTCTTATAGATTGGTACGCCATCTATCCTTACCAGTGTCAATTATACTAAGTTGAAAATAAAGAGCCTTCTCCTTTAGCTATACAAATTGGAGGAAGTGCTAGAATATCACTACAAGGCAATCTAAGTAACATGAATTTTCTATAGATGCATTATCCAGCTCAGGCATCCTTATTTTATCTATCATAACTCATCAATATATCTTGAAATCACATAACTATCATCATCAATCAGAACTTTACTTAATTAAATATCAGCTAATATGCTGAAACAATCATGTCAATAATCAACTTGCACTATAGACAGAAACATAAACTGCTGAGGCTGCAAGTTTAGAATCAAGAGCTAGTCTAAGCGAAATAAGATATGAGAATTAACTAGAATGTACTCATTCTCACACGGAACAACAAATTCATAATTTTCAATCTGCCAGAAAGATGCAGCTCAATGTATTAAACCAGCAAACAAATATGACCTGCTCAAGAATCTTCGCTGAACTGTCATCCACGACTTTAGCCAAACTTTCCAGCTTAAGCATCATCTTTTCATACAAATCTTCCAATTCTGAGGTGTACTCTGTGGCCACAGACCCTACCAGCCTCCCCAATCGATCCACCTCAAACCCTCCTGTAGAATCATCTAGCTGCTGCTGCTCTCTTGCTAACTGCCGGAGTTGATTCAAGCTCTCCCCTTCCCTCTTGTTCCCTTCGTTGGATCCCCTTGGATGGCAAGGCATCCATGGAAGACCAGACTGTGCAGAGAAAGAATTGTACTGCGCCCTAAATAACGGCCCTAGATTCACGATCTTCATAGATGTCGGCTCAAGTACACCCCCGCCGGCCCTAGGACGGAACACGAAGGCCCTGTACTCGTGGGTGTGAACCGCTTGATTCCCAGAGGCGGAGGAAGACAAAAGGAGAAAGATGGAAGGCTGACGGACGACATCGCGGCATCCCAGAGACGATCCGGTCGGCGGCACGTCTTGAGCAACATCAATAGAGGATAGGATTTTAAACATAGAGAAGGAAACGGCGCGCTCCCTCATGGAGAGGCGCAGTGGGGATTGGCGGCGGCCGGAGAACCATCCGAGGCAGGATGCATCAGGATGGACGGAAGTTGCAAGGAATCTTTGAATGGAGGGAAGATGGATGCGGCCGAGGGCATCGTAGAAGGAGAACGGAGAGGGGAGGAAGAGATGCCCGGTGACGGTAGCAGCTAGGGGATAGTTTGAGGCGCCGTCGGAGTCCTCGTGAGGAGCAGAAGAGCCGATATCATAGTCGTCAAGCGGTTCAGGAGGGGGGAGGCGGGTAACGTGGCCAAAGAGGAGGCCGTCGATGTCGCCGGGGGCGGATGCGAAGCGTTGGATGATGGAGGCGAGGGCAGGGCCAGAGATGGAGATCTGGGAGAGAATCTGAAGATCTTCACCGACGGTGGTAGTGGTGGTGGCGGCGACGGTGGCGGCCATGGTGATGGGGGAGGAAATCGATCACTGCGATGGGGGCGGCGATATCGATCTCAAACTCCGTAGGTAGGTTTTCACTTTACCACCCCAATTACGCATATTCACAATGTTATTTTGCATAATATTTCTTGGAACTAATGTGATCAATTTATCATTAGGGTTGTAAATGAATCAAACGTCCGTGAACAAAATTAATGTTCGATTTGATAAAATATTATTTATGTTCGTTCAATATACACAAAATCAATTAAATAAACAAACATAAACAGCTTGTTAAATTAAATAAACAAGTTTGAACACATATGTGTTCAGCTCGTTAAAATTCATAAACAGTGTTAATGAACAACAATAGTGAACCGCGTTTGTGAACCATATTTATTAATAAATTTTTTTATCAACATACTAAATAAACAAAATAAAATAAAATAAACAAATAAGTTTAAATTATCAAGCTCAAAAACCAAGCAAACAGGTAAAATTCTAAAACAATCAAACAATCTTAAATTGAAAGTTCGATAACATATAAACGAACCAAGCTTAAACCAAGCTCGAATCAAGTTCAAGGCAAGTTTAAATTGAGAATTTGATAACATTTAAACGAACCAAACTCAAGTCAAGCTTCAAACAAACTCAAGCTCATAAAAAATAAATCAAGTCAATCTTAAACGACAATTTCAAATGCTTCAGATTGGCTCAACTAGATTACATTATCAAATAAGTTTGAACACCCCAAACCTCGGCTCGGCTCGGCTTGACTTATTTACAACTAAGTAAACGGGGGAAAACTTTTGTTAATCTTATCGTTTTCTCTAAATTTTTTAGCTAAAGAAAAGAGAGAATCTTGTTTCCTTTAATTTAATAGATAATTATATTTTCTGTGGACAATAGTACAAATACCGACCTTAGCTCAGTTGGTAGAGCGGAGGACTGTAGTTGTGTCAGTTGATCCTTAGGTCGCTGGTTCGAATCCGGCAGGTCGGATAATTTTTGTATTCGTCTCTTTTAATAATAACATCTAACGGAACGATTAAAAAATTGTCTTTCAAGGTGATTATTTCTTTAAAATATAAATGTACTTATAAGGTTATTGGAGTTTAATTATGTTTTTTTATCTGTTTACTAGTTTTGAACCAAATTTTTGCTTAAAATTTTATTTACTCTTATAGATGAATTAAAAACTAATCATACAATAGTTTTTATATATTAATTTTTTCAAAGGCAACTACACGTTTTTTGACAATTAAACTTGAAACTTTATGCCAAATTAGAGAATTCCACTAATTACAAGATTAAACAAGCAATTTGGAAAAACTCCAGCCACTCATATGAAGAATACGAGAGAAGAACAAATAAACTTTACAAGAGAATGAGCCACAACATTGGATGACCGCCTAATATCCCATGCACATACACCCTCATAACTCGAATCACTTGATGACTATGAGACTGCTTACCTGTTAAGAGTGAGTCGGAATAAGCTAACAAATGAGCGAATCTATTTGCCTTGACCACCTGCAACTCTTCCTTTAAAGCTAGGATTTTGCGGACGATAACAGAGCTCGATGATCTTGTACCGAGACACTCGTGGACACCTATGTTGACCACTATCACTATGACCTTCGAACAAAAGGATGCTGAGGGAGACGAACCACTGTTTCAAGAGTGCCTGAGAGCAAGTAAAGACAAGCACGGAGAATTAAAAGGGTGTCAAGAGATTGCCCCTGGCATTCTCACTCTAAAGTTCAAGTCTAGTAGTAAAAAGAGAAATAAGAATAGTGGAGGAATTTGGATATGTAATGAAACTTACTTTCTTCATACTTGACATACTATTTCATATCATTTGACCTTCTTCTATCCCCTATTTAATGATACCGCATTAATTACAAATAGAGTCTATCATTGTCTCAACTTCTTCATATTCAATGAAATCAGGGACGGAGCTAGGAATTTCATATCGATCGAGAGGGTGAAAGATATATGTTTATGTTGAGGGGAGACGGTTGTATCATTGCCCCTTCACTCGTCTCTCTTTCTTTCATCTATTATTTCTATACCCTATACCCCCCCCATGAAGGAAGAGGTAATGAACGTAAATGGAATATTCTCTTTTTTTACTGCTTCCCTGTATTAAGTATGCCGCCGTCTTTTCCTCTTTCCTTGTTTTAATGATTATTAATATTTTATCATTAATACGAAGCATTAATTGTCATTAATACCTTCGACCCTCCACTATAACAAAAATGCTAAAAGACAATAT
>JBAMIB010010179.1:0-17018 GCA_037177415.1 Kaempferia rotunda
ATAATTATCATATATAAATATTAATAAATTAAAATATAGGTTGATAATTAATCAATTACGAATAAAAAATAAAATAGTCTAAAGAATATTTTGAGGAATATTCTAAAGAATATTCTTTTTTGGTGTAATATGGTGTTGATGGGTTGGAGCAGAAATAGTGTTTGGTGCTGAAATTGCACCATTTTGGTGTGAAAACAACACCAAATTTGACGTTGTGGGTTGGAGATGGTCTTAGTCACGGATCGAATAGTAGGTCCACGCAAGTATCTTAAATCGTATCTGAATCCATATTAGATAAAGGTTTAATCTAACGTATTTAAATTATTTTATAGGATGGATAAATTCGACAGCTCAATCTAAACAAAAGTATATTTAGTATGTTTATTCAATTATTATAAATAGTTATTGGAATCCCGCCTTAGCGTGCCCTAAACCAAAGCCCTTCTTCCTCCTCCTCTCTCTCTCTCACTCGCTTTCTCCTGTCGTATTCTTTTCGAGGCGGTTTCTTCTAAATCATCGTCCATGGCGCCAGTCTCCCCCGTAGCGGAACGTATCCTTTCTTCTTCGATCGGTTCTTGTCACTAACGTGGTTATACTATCAATGGTTGATCTTTTTTCATTTCGCCGTTCTTCTTTCACTTTCGATGCGTGCCCGGTTGGGGTTTGGGGGCTAGATGATCTGCGCGTTGATCCTTTTTATCGTACATTATGCTTCTTAGGGGTTGACTAGGGTTCTTGTCTTGCATGGTGGAACTTCCAATGGGGAACCATTGGTTATGGAACATGACTTGTTGTATCCATTTAGAGCTTCTTGCTTTGTGTGATCAGGGAGATTTTCACACTACTTAATGTTCCCCCCCTTAATTTTCGGTTTGTCTGGTTCATATTAACCTTGACGCTTTTGGGCAGAAGCTTCAAATTTATTACAGAAGCTGTCTTTGGATCCTCAGCAAAAGTTCAAAGGTGCTGTTGAGGCTACCAAACAGGTGATAGTGTTTAGTCATCGTTTTTTTTTTATCATGGAGTGTTTCTGGATGCTCGAGTTTGTTGTTGATAACTATTTTATCTGATTGTTAGGTTTCTTCAGTCCAAAATGGTTCAAGTAATACTGGTGCCTCAAACATGCCGATTCCTTCAGAACGTTCATTGGCACCTGCTCTCTCTGAATTCGTGGATTCTGGTAACTACTATGTGCCTGCAGGTTATGCACATCCTGCTTATTTCCATGGAGGTAGTGAATTCTACTTTGAAATAATTGTCACTTCAGTTAGTTGCTTCCGTATGCATAGTTATTTTCTGTTATCTGTGATGCATTTTCCAGGCTATGATCATGCTATCAATGACTGGAAAGATTACCCCAGATATGTATATGAAGATGTTGGGCAGGTGACTAACATATAAGTGTCATTATAATATGCATAATATCTCCACTAAGCAAAAAATTGTATATGTATTGTCAGTGGGTTAGCTGTAGTTAGTCTATTTTGTTTGCTCGTTGTAAAGCTAATTTCTTTAATTGCTAAAGAGAATTCAGTGCGTGCAACTAAATGCAAAGCACATTATTATTTGTTTTTCCTCTCATTTGTGGAAGGGATTCTATGGTGACTTGCATCGAGGATATGGATATGCTCGTTACAATGCTTATCCTTCTAATGGGCCAGCAGCTCTAACAACGGGGCATGATGGCCAACTTTATGGCAAGCGACGGCATCAATATCAAGTTCCCATTTTTGAGTCACACACTCCAACTAGTTCAATTGATCAGGGAGAATCTTCTACTGCTTTTTCTGCTGATCAGGCCTCAATCTCTTTGGATGCACCTAAGAACCCCAGTGGAGTTACAAATAGAAATACTAATAATGGGAGGTCAGGCTACCAAAATTTGCCAAATGTTTCACGATGTAATGGAGGTTATCAGGACCATTGTTATAGGTTTGATGGAATGTGGTCGTCTGTAGCATGGTATGCCAATGGGCATTCCAGGCCTGCTACAGCCAGACCTCTCTCAACTAGTTCAGGGCACAATACTAATAACTGGCCTGCAAGAAATCAGTACCAACAACATGCTGCCTTCGGCATGGTATGTATATTTAGCAATCAGTATTTATGCTTTTTTAAGATATATTTGTTTCAGTAAAACTGTTTGCTTACCATTGTGATCTATTATTTTGCTCACCAAAAGAGATCAAATATCTCATTAATGTTTTCCTCATTGTACTATATTCATGCAATTTCCAGGAAATGAATGCGCATAGATCAGCATCTGGAATATTTCCAAGTGCACCTCTTGTTAGCAGAATGTATCAAACAAATCATATATGTGGATTGAGGAACAAATTTGGATACGGACAAGGGCATATACTTATGGACAGGAAGCACGATCCTAGGTGCCAAAGAAATGTCTTCAGTGATGCAAGCCAACGGGGACTCAATGAGCTAAACAGAGGTCCAAGAGGCAGACACTACAGTAATCAAAAGACTGGTCAGTCTACCATGCTTATGTTGGGGAAGAGTCAAACTAGAATGCTTCTGGACGCAGAACAGTACAATCGACAAGACTTTTCTGATAAATACTCCAGCGTAAAATTCTTTATCATAAAATCATACAGTGAGGATGATGTTCACAAAAGTATCAAATACAGCATGTGGGCCAGCACCCTCAATGGAAATAAGAAGTTGAATGCGGGATATCAAGAAGCTCAGGAAGAAGCTCGCGATTGTCCTGTCTTTTTATTTTTTTCCGTAAGTATGAGAATCACACATAAGAAATATGTTTGTTGTTTCTTAGAAAATAACTTGCTGAGTTGTTATTAACTCAGGTAAATGCGAGCGGGCAATTTGTTGGTGTTGCAGAGATGGTTGGTCCCGTCAATTTTAACAAGACTGTAGACTATTGGCAACATGATAAGTGGATCGGGTGCTTCCCTCTCAAATGGCATATTATTAAGGATGTTCCAAATAGCATTCTGAAGCATATCACGCTTGAGAACAATGAGAACAAACCAGTTACCAACAGTCGAGACACTCAGGAGGTAAATATCAATGCGAGATTATGATCTATATCTCTGCATGAATACCTAAGATCTTGATATTTTAAATTTTGTTGTGCAGGTGAAGCTAGAACAAGGTCTCCAGATGCTCAAGATCTTCAAGGAACACACAAGCAACACATGTATTCTTGATGATTTTGAGTTTTATGAAGATTGTCAGAATTCTATGCTAGATAAAAGGACAAACCAACATTTTCAGAAGCAGGCAAGTTGTTTTTCTATGTATTTAACTTGCGGAAACTGTATGTGAGTTAATTATCCATTACCCCTCCTGTGTTTCAGGCGCTGGATGTGATGACTAGCCATCCACCCTCGAAGGGTGCCAAGAGAAGTTGACAATGTGCCGGGATTGCAAACAAATTCTGTTCTGAAAAGGATGCAGTATTAAAGGAACATCCTGCTGATGTGGATGCTGGTGATGTGCTGAAGACTGAAGCTTGCATTTGATGGTTATGACTTGGCCAATTGTGTAGCAAAAGGCACCTGAGTTTATTCTCTCTTAGCTGCTGTAATGAGCTTCAATTATCAGTGCAGTCTCACTCAGGTGTTATTGGTTATGATTGATGATATGGAAGCCAGTAAGTTGGTATGGTTCCAACAGCCTGCTTCATTGCCTTGAAGTCAGCTAGTTTTGATCTGACGTCCTCCGTAAACCGAGTTAGATGCGGTATTTTTTCTTCTTTCTGCCCCTAGGTAGATGTTTTGGTGATGATTTGCAGAAAACAATACTACTTCAGTAAGTTCTTTTGTTTCTGCCCCTAGGTAGATGTTTCTTCTTCTTTTTACCTTTTCTCTTCTTTTGTTTTGGAGCAGAAACAGACAGATTATGAATTAGTGTCGAACTACAGATCAATCAGTGATGACTGATGTATGGAACGCCAGAGGGCATCTTTGAACTTCCTCAAAATTAGCTTGGCTTTCATATATACCTTCTTTTAGCCCCTGGAGCCATATTATTAATATTTTTTAATAGCTTTTATAATTGATATTACTTTTAAATACGTTGCCAAAAAAAAAAAAACGTTTCATAAATTAAATTAATTGCGCACACTTACAGCAAAGGATCCACGAGCTTGAGCCAAAGAACAATTCAATGGTGAGTCAAAACCAAAAGCGCAAACAAAGAAGGCTCAACTCCATACCATAACCATGCAAAATGAAAGATACTGCCAGTACAAGCTCTTATCACCCTAACTTTGCTATAATGCCATTTATGGAAGATGTTCCGACCAATACACGTGAACCAGTAAAAAAAGCTAATAAAACCCCAAGTTTTGACAAGTTCACAAGAAGAATAACTAAAAAAAAAACATTCAACAATTTGGATCTTTCTTGGGAAAAAATTGGAAGAGATCAGAAGATACATGGGAAATCACAGCAGAAGCAGATGGGTTTGGCACCACAAAAGAATCAATGATGTCCCAGAGTCTTGACTACGTTAGCCATGTATCTCCCCTGGTGCTCAGCAAAAGCATACTCAACGTCGCTTGGTGTTCTAGTGCCATCGCCTGCGAAAACACCAGCACCATACGGAGAACCACCTCTGATCTCATCCATCTTGAACATGCCAGCCCCGAATGTGTATCCAATGGGAACGAAGAGCATTCCATGGTGTGCTAGTTGTGTTATGGCTGTCCAACTGTAATGTAAATGTAAATTTACTAACAAATTAATGAACTCTAATGTCCTTGCATTGTGTTGATAGATTTCAGAATCAGATTAAAGACATCCGTAGTTTCTCAACCAAGGATAGATACTGATCTCGTGTCGCCTAAAGAAAAGCCATGCAATAAGGAATAAAGAAAGCCCACACTACTGTACACCAGATTGAGTTCTCAATCTTTCCATAAAAAGATTCATTCATGCATGCACAATTTGACAATCAGAAACTGAAAGGATGCAGCATAACAGATAAAACTACATTATTCTAAAAAAAGTCTAATCGTCTGAAACTCACTTCAGTTGTATATTTATCAGTTATCACAATAATGAAAAGCAATCAAAGAAAGCCACTCAAAGATTCTAAAGCATGTCTCGGGAGGAAAAAATTTAGGTCAAAGCTCCCTTCTCTCAGTCTGGTGAAGGGTATCTTCATTGCATGATATTTGTTCCACAACAATCTCAAAACACACGATGGAGGGAGTCTTCACGCAAGTTCTATCCATATTTAATCTCATTTTTGAGCATATCTAATGTTAATCCTTTTCATAACTACATCACTAATTTCTATTGAGCATGAAGTAAATCACATAAATGAAGCAATAAATCATATTCCTCATGAAACTAGAAACATAGTAGTATGAAACGATCATGTTCATGTTCCCCCTTTTTCCTTAATCATGAGACAGATGGTAATTTAAAGCACTGCATTAGTAGGAAACGTAGTAGAAATTTAAGAGTGAAACTCTTACGCAGTAGTTTCTTGTCCGCCTCCTTGCGTTCCAGTGCTCACGAAGAAACCGGCTGGCTTTCCGGCAAGCTTCTGCTCCCTCCATAGCTGTCCCGTGGTATCAAAGAATGCCTTCATCTGCGCCGCCATGCTCCCGAACCTCGTCGGGAACCCGAACAAGATACCATCCGCCTCCACTAGCTCTGCAGCGGAAATCTCTGGGATGTCCAGGTCCTTCGGTGGAGCCTTCATTTGCTCCAGGATCTCCGCCGGAAGCGTCTCGGGAACGCGGTATAAGATCCCCTCGACGCCTTCGACGCCGTCCACCCCGGTCTTCATCCTCTTCGCGAGGCCCTCGACGTGGCCGTACATGGAGTAGAACACGATGAAAACCTTGAGCTTGGCCGGCGGCGGCAGCGTGGCTGCGGCGGTCTCGACGCTGCTTCGGCTCCGGTCTTCGATGGGGATCGGAGCATCCATCGCGGCAGCGGTTTTCTCCGAAGAGGCCGCTTGACGCCGTTTCTTGCTCGGGACGCAACCTCCTCCTTTCCCCATCGTGTGTCTTCACCGCTAGCTGCACAAACTGTAGCAGCAGATCAGGGAAATGCTTCCGGAGATCCGAAGAAGCCCAAAGCTTAGCTTTTCAGATCTCTGGAGATTTGGCCTGTGAATGGAAACTTCTTCCTCTGCCGGCGGTTCTCTTCCCCCTTATTGGGACTTCCTTGAATTGGTCATCCCCTGAAAGCTCCAATTCGATGACAACAGACACCTGGTGATTCTCAAATCTATCGTAAACGACAAGTAAACGAGTGAACAGAATTTTCAAACGAGTGAACAGAATTTTCGCAAGCAAACAATTACCGATCAAATCGAGAAGCCAATGGAAGTTCCTCCGATCTCAAATTTCCCCTCGATCTAAGCCAAAATCCCACTTGATCCTCGCTCGCAAATGAAGCTGATGCGAATAAAACGGATCTGTCAGTGAAAATACTCACCGGTAGAGAAGGGAATGAAAAATTCGACGACGGGCGTTCTGGCAATCGATTTCGAGATCTGTGACTCTGCGAGCGGCTGCGCGATTTGGAATTGCACAGGAAGGAGATGATCTCGAGGCAGGCGCAGTTGCTTCGCTGGCTTCAAATACTTCCAAAGAGAGCTTCAATCTGCGGAAATTCCTGATGAGCTCCACGCGCTAGTCCGGTTCGGGTTCGACCCAAACATCTGTCCGCGACCCACAGCGAAATTCTAGGCCATCCGAATCCAATTGCGACTATCGTTGGGCCGAACCAATCTCCATTGGACCGGGTTCGACGCACCAAAACAGACCGAGCCGTTTTTGTCACTTAATCATCAACATTATTTTTATTGATAATTTTTTTTTTAAAATGCCTCACCACCCAAATCACTTCTCTCAACCTAAAATGAAGGAACCGTACTTTGCGTCTCGTTGGCGCTATGTGCAAGAATTTGGAGTCCGGGATCTGCTCGAGGCCATCAAATGCGGGGATTTTGGTGTACTATTGAGATTTGCCGGACCAGATCAGGTTGGTCTTGCAGAACTTCTGAGCCTCCTTGAAGGCCTTGTCGCCCACGATCCAGTAACGAAGAAATCCGCGCTGTCACCAGGGGCGCGCGCAGAGGTTGAGAGGGACGGCGGCAGACTGGGTGGTGGCGCCGCCATGGAGGAAAAGAACGACGTAGTCGTCGGAGATCGCGAGGAGGAATCGGATGTCGGCCTCGGCCTTGTTGATGATGGAATCGAACTCCTTTCCCCGATGGCTCATCTCCATGATGCTCATGCCGGATCCATGGTAGTTGTAGAGTTCGGCCTGAGCCTTGAGGACGACGGACGACGGGAGGGTGGCGGGGCCCGGCGGCGAAGTTGAAGATCCGTTCAGTGACGACGCAGGGGATTCCGGCAGGGATCGGACGGAGGTGCAGGAGATGGTGGAAAGGCGGGGTTTGCAGCGCAGGGAGGAGGAAGGGCGGAGGGCTTGCTGGAGAAGGCAGCCATCGGAGCAAGCGTCAGCGATCGCGATCTGAAAGAAGCGAATGGGAGAGATTTTGAGGAGCAAAGTGGCAATGGAGGAAAGGGGAAGCGAGATCTTGTTGGCTAGGTATAATACGCGACTTTTCTAATAGTTTAATTGCTAAGTTGAAGACAATATTTATTTAATGCAGGCACAGTAATTTTTATAATTAATTTAACATATTATCAAAAATAATAGATTGCATAGCATTTTTCTACAAAAAATTTGAAGTAATCATTCTTAATCAATTAACACATTAATATCCGATTGATTTGATTGTTAAAATATATATAAAAAATACTGTATTTAATAATTTTTATAGAAATAATATGTTTGTGTATTTATCTGTTGAAATTGGAAGTCTTCCCAAGGAAAATCTACCATAATAATAAAAAGGAAATACCTGCCAAAACAATTTACCAAAGCTCAGAATCTTAAAATTAAACTAAAGAATTGCTATCTTGCATCATGTTTACTGTATAAAAAGCAGCAATATGAATGAATATAGACAAGAACGCTTTTACTCCAACCCATCTGTTTCATTTCATAGCCGTTGTCTTAGTACAACAATTAAGCTAATGAAAGATAAGGGTATATACCCATACAGAAAAAGTCACTAATGCAAAAATGCATGAGAAAATGTTATCAATCTTGATGATTGCTTGCAGAAATTTTCTGAATTAATCAGGCCTCGATTGTACTCGAATGGTGTACTCATGGAAGCAGCAATATGGCTTAAGAAGAACATAAAAGACATTCAGTAGAAGGGGGAAACATCAATGGTATGGGTATGGCATCCATATGTTGCCTGGAGGAGGGGAAGCTCGAAGCTGCAACTGTTTAATTCGCTCCGCTTGCTGGAGAAAAAAATTAAAAAAAAAAACAAAGACGAGTTAAAATGTGCAAAGATTGTGAGATGTTCATTTATGGATGACCACAAAACTATGGCACCGAGACGATAAATGCATTTCTACCACAAGTAAAATCCTTCTTGTTATGAATCGTTTATCGGACTGGACTAATAAAATCCTGGTTCAGAAGTTTAATTAGTGTGACGAGGTGTTACTTCACCTTCTACTAATCTAATCCAATCCATAAGTTAGGGCCATGAGGGTCTTACTTATGACTTTCATAATTAAAATGATCCCGAAATTGTGGAAAACTACCTTCACCAGTTTTGACTCACTGAACTGACAATGATGAAAATAATCTACGGCATTTTGTCAAATTAGATGAATGGTTCTTGTTACAAGGACAAGAAAAAAAACTACTTGAATATAGGCGTCTTATGACTAACAGAATCTAAACAAGCTCAAGCTGTTCAATTCTTAATACCTTGTAAGACCTCCTTTATCAGAGGTGAGTATTTCTCAGAAGAATTGCTAAATAATGTCAAATATATATAGTATCATCATGAATATGAATTCTGTAAACTGAATCTCTTAATCTCCAGAAAGTTTATGACTTACTGCTTCGATTCGCTCCGCCTTTAGTTGGTTTGCGATATTCTCAAAAGCAAAAGAATTAATGATTGAACTCTGAATAATTTCAATGATTGAATTCAGATGTTCTTCAGCGACAGGGTGTTTAAACATCACCAGCGGCCCCAATGCTTCAGGAATAAGAGGCATCTGCTTTGCTTTTCAATCAAACAGCATCAATCACATTGGATAAGTTGCCATGTGCAAGAACCAAAAATAAAGATGATAAAAAAAAATCATAATCTACCAATCTCAAGTAGGGTTTTATTGGGTAATATGTAACCAGTACTCTCATCCTGTACACGTGCAATATAGTCTCTCCATTGACAAAGACCCTGTTGAAGAAGCATGGTTGTGAATTGTTATCAACTTGTGGAATAAGATCAGTCATGCACATGACAAGCAATAAAACACATCTAAGAAAGCATCTATGACAAACTTCTAATTTTACGAATCTCATACCCCAAGCACAAGTCATTTAGCTGGTTCACTCTGTGTCAAATTCATGTACAATTTTTAGCACCAAACAACCTACCCTCTCTATATAAGCTATTGAACATATCCTTCCTTTTAATTATGATCTTGAATAACAAAACAAATAACAAACAGTTCTTTTTCTAGAGGAATTGAGTCCATGACTCGACAGACAAAATTTCTAACATTTTATTAGTACCTAAAGCAGACCATGAATACTCATGATTCTCTATCCTACAGAAACTATTTCAATTGGAATCTTCAGATCAATCTTATACAAGCAAGTAATGTACGTACAGAAGCAGCAGCAAGCTGCATGGCATTTAAATCAGCATCTCGCAACCTGTTGATAAGGTTGCAAAGAAGGTAAATTTGATTTATTTTGCATTAACACTACAAAAAGAAAGCAATTGAAAATTAAAGAGGGTAGAAATTCTACTGCCAACCCATAAATGCTAAGATATGATGTATCAGTAAAAATTTCTTTCTTGTAAAGTTGCAAGCAGATTGTACTACTACGCTTGTAGACCTGTTAAGTAGTCACAGTCAAATGAAGTATGTTAAACAAAGAACAATCTGTAACAAGTGCCATATGATATATGACAGAAAAGTGTGCATGGATAAATCCTTAATCAACTAAGCATTAGTTCTCCAGGTACAAATGACTGCATAAAAAATATACCTCCAATATAAGATCATTTTCATCTGAGGATTCAGCCAACAATGTTCTTTTCATATGGTCATATATATATAGAAGGTAATGTGTATCTTCTCTAGCATACCTACATGAAACAACTATGGTTAGAATTTTGAAATGATGATCTGAATGTCATATCATGGTGAGCTCAAGTATACTTAAGTAAAAGATTGTCTGGAAAGATAAATTTCAAAAAATGGTATGGAAAGATAGACTTCATATACTATACTTGAGCATTTCATCTGGAATAGGGCGTAATCTCCAATCAGCATTCTGGTAGCTGCATAGTAACAACTCACATTTTATTTGTTTGATGTGGATGGTTAACTATAAGGACTATAAAATTATGATATAAAATTTTTAAATAGAAGGCTAAAAAAACTACTCTTTGTTTGCCTCAACTCCACAGAAGTGACGCAAAAGATACTCCAAACTGTTTCTTTCCATTTGCAATACCCTTGATGCCTGTATAAAGTGAAAGAGAGTAACAGCTTGGAGAGCAAGGACTTCATGTACGTAATCGTAAGCACATCTAACCTAGTAAAACTCTAGTACCATAGTATCATACAAGTATTAGTCATCTAGTAGGAGATTTACTGTCCAAAAAATATTACAATAACACTTGATTGACAAATGACCATAAAGCTAACTAGGAAGGTTATGATCTTAACTAGGAAACTAACTATCCAAGCAACAGTTGTGCATAGTTCTAATGAAGGACTTCAAATCCAATATGGAAGAAATAGTGGGTTGGAAAATCATAAAATCATAGACTTCAAATCTAGCCTAAGCGAAAGAACTTATAAAATGACTACCTGTCCAGTATCAAAAAGGTTGCATATATATATGCCAAAATCCCGTTGCAACCACATGATGTCACGATCAGCCCCATGCATTACCTAAATACAACAGATAGGCTGACAAAGATGTTAAGTTTAATTAGTTTTTGATGCAAAATATAAACTACCTTTCTCTTGGAAGGGTCCTTGAAAACTTCTCTCAAGTATGACCCAATATATATTCGTAACTTGAGGGTGTCAATTACAAAGTCTTCATCTCTTGTAGATATTTGCATCAAACAGGTTATCCCCTGAAATGATCTGTAGTGATTGTGCTCTAAATCCACCTGGATTTCAAAAGTTTGACCACATTCAAAACATAGTACTGAATTTTTTTGAAAGTAAAATTGTTTCTGAAGCATATGTTTGAACATATAATGCTAAAAACATCAGATAATCCCATATCATCTAGTGCATGGTTTCTTCAGGAAATTTGACTTCAAAAGAGAACAGTAACAACCACTACATTTTTATATATTCAGAAAAAGGAAGTAAAAGTAAACTATTCAAAATAAGATGAAAGACAAACCAAGAAAGAAATCTTTCACTATCAGTCTAAACATTCCTCCAAGAATACTAGTTATTTTCTAAAAAGGAAAGAAAACTAGGTCACGGAAGCAAGGATAAGTTTTCATATATGTCCCCTCAAAGCTAATACATATAATCTTGCTTCAATTACCTAAACACAATACTCAAGTTATTTTCTTGGTAGAAATAACTAGAGGATAGAACCAATAACATGTTTTCAGGTATGGCCTTTGAAGCTAAGTACACAATGCTAAGTGTGCTTGAAAGAGTTATGCTATTCGGGCTTTGGTAATCAAACCCCTTTCTGCTAATTTAATCATCATCCTAAATGATAAAGAATATTGGCACTTTTAACACACATATGGATGAGAACTACAGCATACTGACCACCAAAAAAGAAATTTTCGTTTTCATAATAGGAAAGTACCATACTAAAAACCTTTGGCTGGTACTGACCGCAAGTTCATCTACATCCTGAAGCTTAGCAACTACCATTTCTAAGTCATTCCGAGTTTCCACCAGCTTAAATGGAGTAGACTCGAGATGAAGCGGTTCTACCGGCTCACTTTCAGATTTTCTATCAACAAAATCCGCAACAGATAACTTCTCCTGCATATAGATTATAGGGGAATAAAGTGAAACTATGAAACAAAATATAGCTGGTAATTAACCAATAAAATATATTCGTGCAAATATTTACTAGTAGCAGCTATATAACATAACAAAATATGTTAGTTAAATAAGAATCAAAGTTTCAGTCACTTGAGTAAAACTAATACATTTATCTTAACTATCTGAACCTCACATGAATTATCCGAAGTAAGAAACTAAGACATTTGAAAGCACTTGGATTTTTTTGAAGGTTTATAAAGCACTCTAATATTTTTCAAAAAAAAAAAAATCCCTGATATAAGATTATAAAGTTTTACTTCCAAACAATGAATAAGTAGTTGCTAAAATAAACTGATATTCAAATGACTAACCAGTGGATGAATCAGATTTCCATCGCCCGTGTCCAACCATACATGTTCAAACGGCTGGTTCTCGTTATTCACTCGTATTTTATATTCGTCCTGTGGACGCGGAATGGTGGGAATGTGAAATGGTACCTTCGGAACCGCTGCCATCCTCCTATCCTTCATGGGCACATTGACAGAAGAGCCTGACGCAGAGGCGGTCTCATCTTTGACACCTCCCGCTTCCTTTTCCTCCCTCGACCTCTTGAACTCGTCCATATAGATCGCAAGAAGACTACGAAACTCGTCGTCGAGGACAGATAGAGAGTGAGAGGCATCGTCAAGATCCTCAGGGAACCTTGGAGGCTTCTTGATCCCCAAAATATTATCCAATGCAGCGATACCCCTCGAGGAGGACTCAGCTTCCCCGATTTACTTTAGAGGGGACTTGAAGCCACCGAAGTTGTTAAAGAAATGCAAGGCCTCACCGGAGTAAGCGAGGGGCACCGGAGACCACCGCTCGTCGACTGTCCGCTGCCTCGTCCTTCAGTGGGGAGCTGGAGGTCGGTTCTTCGTCCATGAATTGGAGATCAAGGGGAGAAAGAGGCGCATGATGGGCAAGCGTCTGAATTCGACAGCCGGCGAAAACCAACGGAGTAGGGAGGGAGGGAGGAGGTCTGAGGAGGTTTCGCTTTCGTCGGAGCGCCTGAACGCCGTTGGGGTTCTTAAAGCAGAGTGAGAGTGGGAAGTTGGCACGCTTTTTTCTACACCCCCCCTGGTAATCAAAATAATTACTTTTTTAGACCATTTCAATGTAATATAATTCTAGGCGTAATAAATAAATTTGGAAACCTGTCAAATTTTATATAGCTCAACTTATTTACAGCAAGAGCCCCTGATAATTTGATCAATTTACAAGTACACCCTCTCCGTTAATTCAAGATAAGGATTCCTTGGAGCGGACAAACGAGATATTGATGTTTTGGAGGAATTTGCATTTAACTCCTGTAGGTTTGTATTTTCCTAGAAACATCCTCGTAGCTTTAAAATTTGCAGCACTAGATCTCTAACTCTTACCGTGTATAATTAACATTGTTAAATACATTCTTAACTCAAGCAAAAAAAAAGGCATATTTATAAATGACTGACAAATTTAGAAACAAATAAACTGATTTAAAAAGATAATACGTTTAATTAAATATAGAGCACATAAAAGTATTTTCTTTAATATTAATTAATGTATTATATTAATCACACCATGATTATCATATAATTAACATGATATTCACACCTCATGCTTACTGAATTCCACAATAAAGCTGGATCAAGAATAACATAACTAGATTATAGTAGATGAGGTACTGCAACTCATCTTGAAACTAATATGAAGATTTGCAATATGAAGCAGGTGATAAATACAAGATTTATCCATTTACTATCTCATTCTTGAAATACAAGATTTATCCGACAAATAATAAGACACTATAATGCACAAGAAAAATAAATAAATGCATTGCCCTTGTAATCTAATAATGATGGGGCAACCAAAGGTGAAAAGGAACCTGGCAAATTTTACTTGTACATTGCATTTGTTATCAAGTGTTATGCAAGCCATCACAGCCTTAGCGATGATGCTTCGACTTCTTTCGCCTAGGCTTGCTCAAAAGCTTCAGCATATCGTCTGTGAGATCGATCTCAGAGTCTTCATCACCTACATGCCGGAGTTGCTTGTCAGAAGTGTGTGTCAGCCATGCCAGACCTTCTATAGCAGCATCCCTCTCGGCAAACTGCTTGCATTTCTTTGGCTTTCCGATAAATTGCATCCCCTTGAATTCAACTATCGCACGGAACTCGTTGGTCTTCAAGTGCTTCGTCTTGTACCGCGGAGGAGTGTGGCCGGCCCTCGCCAGTAATGTCTGTAGCAAGCCCTTTGGATTTGCGACGTTCTTCACGGGATCATGTTTGTTACTCTCATTGCTGCTAGCCCTGGCCCTTCTAGTTTCTCTTCCGAACACGAATCTTCCTTCGCACAGGTCTCCGGAAACAAGCTCCTGAACTGCAAGCATTAGGAACTTGCCTTCTTTGTGGATATCAATTTTTGGATCTTCAAGCTGAAGAGATGTACCAGTAAATTTTTTGACGAATAACAAAATGCATAATGGAATGAATAGTGATTGCGTAGAAGTAAACATCTCGTCTATCAAGTTATAATATAATAAACTATTATAGGCAACTAGAGAATCAGCTAAATTTGGGTTATTATACCTTTCTCAGAACAAGCTTATCGAGTTCCGTCTTGAGGTTCCAGTAGCAATCGATTAAATTTGGATCCATAAAAAAATCAATGTAGCCATCCAACATCTTTAAGTGCCCTGACTAGTTAGTCATAACATTCCAATCAGCTAAAAAACAACTATAATAAACAGTCACTCTAAATAGATTCGATCCAGGAAGAGAAATACCAGTTCTCCTCTCACAAGAGATCCACCAAATAAGATCAATATTGAGTCGGACACGCCTGTTGAATCGCGAATAAAAACAGTGTTGACTTTCACCTTCTCGCCAAAGACCAACCAGGGATATGGGATTGTCTGATACTTTGCATTCACAGAGTTCTGTGTAATAATTTTAGATTCCATAAGCAAGCACATGGCATTCAAAAGAAGATAATGTCTAAGGTCAATAGAACAAGAAGGTTCATAATAAAAAATTTGCTTATTTATAGTCAACAAAAACAAGCATTAGTATGTTGCATTTTAGTTATATCTGAATGCGCATGAGTTCCTAAAATACGTCAAAACCAAACTTATGAAGCTGGAAGAATTGAATTTATCATGTGCTTAAAAATGATTAGTTAGAGCTTTGTACTTACAGCATAAAGTAAAACCTGGCCATCATCCATGGTTTTGAAAGACATAGACTTCTCTCTGTGCTGCGTGAGCATAACATAACAAGAATAAAAAGATCTGAAGCTTAAATAGGAGAAAATTGCACAAACATCTACCAAAGAAGTGACCATTTATTTACCACTACTGAAGCTATCCCTGGGAACAGCCCAGAGCATATAATAGCTCGAACGAGTGACTGGTTATGGCTCAAGCTGTTACTGATGCTGGAGTCTGTATCTACTAGACCAGCATCTTTTAGAATAAAGCTAAATTGCTTCCTCAGAGAATGAATTGCTTGAAGAGTCTGTGTTGAAAGAAAGTTCCTCCAGCAGTATTCATATGTTGATCCCTCTCTCTCTGCATCTTTCCATCCCTCATATGCACGAACAAGAGCCATATGATCACTGTAATCCTTTGCAGAGAATCGTGATTTTGCAGTTCCTGCCAACTGAAGAAAAGAAGCTAAATGATCATTCGTACAACCATGAATAATCCATCTTTCATGCGTACTAAGAAAAAGTCATGGAGGACTAAATATCTTTCCACTATGCACAGGGGTAACAACAAATTTTATAAAATTTGAAAAGTAAAACCAATCAATGTGCCTATAGAATAATGCAGAATCCATAAGATTTGACAAAAACATTGCTTCAAGGATTAGTTGGATTCCAAAAATAGCTAAAATATAAAACATGAAACCAACTAATCATAATCTTTGGTCATCCCACTAGAGAAGTGAACTCACATCCTTCTTGTCCTGTGGTAATAAGAAAGGGTCTCTAACACTTAGACCAGATACCACTGTAAGAACTGGGTCAACACACCGAAAAACGGCACCCATAATAAGCATCTTTCCTAGCTTCGGATCAACTGGAAGCATTGATAGATATCGACCTACATGATACAAAAATGAAAAATTGAATTTCAAGAGATTTGGAATCTAAAGAATCTGAAGATGTCATTTTACTTCATACCAAGATTTGTAAGATTCTCTTGCCCATCTAGAGCTCCAATCTTCTTCAGGAATTCAACAGCATTTTGGACCTGTATTAATCCAGAATTTTAACTCACTTCTGTACTGACCTAGAAGGAATCATAGTCTTATATTGGAAAGTAAGAGCATTAACCACCAGTTCGAGACATGACACTATGTAATACAAACATTGTTCAAACCTTCTGGAAAGAGACAAAACAAAAAGAAAAAAAAAAGGATAACATTGCTCAACTTTCATCATGGTACAGAGTACAGATTATCTTGGTAAAAGCCACGCCTGAACTCAGAACCATGAAACTTTATAGAAGCGAGTAAAACCGTTCATGATTTGTGAGAGCACAAAAAATACACATCTTCAATAAGATTATATTTTTAAATAGCAAAACGGGGGAAATCATCACAGACTCACAGAGTGCCATGTAGTCTCTTTACTTTTGGTTCATTCAGGACTCTATTAATCTAAGGTGGCGTTTGATTTGGAATGCAGGAATAGGAATGAGAATGGATTTAATAGTAAACTAGAATGAAAATAGGTTTAGTCATTTCAATACTGCTGTTTGTTTATAAACTAAGATGAGAGATTAATGATTGATTAATTAATTAACTTCGAATTAAGATTTAATAATTAATAATTAGTATTAATTAAAGAAATTTATTAATTTTTTTTTTTGAATTAATTTGAGATTAATTAA
>JBAMIB010010471.1:0-17016 GCA_037177415.1 Kaempferia rotunda
TAGAAAAAAAAAACCCTAAGGAATGGATGAATTTTATATTCATCAATTGATTATTTTTTTTCTTTATTTGTTCGCCCCCCCCCCCCCCTCAAAATGAAGGGGGAGCCAATGGATGGAAGTGAGAGAGAAGTGTGTCATTTCAAAATCTTTCTTGCCTTCTCCTTCGACTCCTCGTAAGAGCACTCAGCATGCAGCACTGAGTAATTTTCCCCATCTTGGAGTCCACTGCCTGGTCATCGCGGTAAGATAGATGCATTTGATAGAGGGGGTGATCAATATCGACAGTTTAAAAATTAAATAATTCATAGCGGAAAATAAAATAGACACGATCAATTTACTTGATTTGGAGCCTCCGTTGACTCCTACTCTAAGACCCACGGTCTTCCGGATTGTATTGGCAATCTACTAAAATCCTCTTCCGATAACGCTGAAAAAAGAGTGAATCAAGTACAGTATCAAAATTAGGACAGTATCACAAAAAATTATTAGGATATTTTGAAAAATTAAAAGTAATTTTTTAATTTTTTTAAAGAAATCTATCTTTTAAATTTATAAATATTATTTTTTCTTAAAAATTAATTACGTTAAAAATTTCCTCCGCTAGTTTTTTGATTTTTTATCCTTTTTTTATATGATCAAATAGTTAAATGGGGATTGCAAAATTTGAGTTTGCAATAGATTTGCTTTTGCTTATTGCTATTTTTTACTTATACTTAACTATAAAATTAATTATGTTAATTTGTTTTAAATTATTTATTATTTATTTACTTTAACCTCAACTCGGGTTGATGCACGTTAGAAAGAATGAGATTGTAAATATCCCAGATTAGTTTGATATAGTCAACCGAGTTAAGTTAGGTCCTGCGAATTTAATGTCTTGTATTTAATTGTATAAGAACTTAAAAACACAATAAGTCGAGAGGAAGCCGCAGTGAGTAAGGATGGCATAGAAAGGGAGTCACGAGCTCGGTGCATTAAAAAAATTATTTTAAAATACTTTTTTTTTAATTATGGAGAAATATTTTTATTTGCTATCAAAATGATATTGACATCGCTGATCTGGTCTCGATCGTCGATCGGTGCCCATGGTAACGGGAAGTAGGGGTTTTTGATCTTGTTTATCTAATTTTTTAAATCAACGCCTTTTGGAATTTACAGCTTTGCTCATGGTCGACAACTCAAAAACTCAACATACTTTAGTTACAAATCTCATTTGGAAGAAAATTAAATCGTGGATGTCTGGAAGACAATTGAAAATCCTTACTACTATACCATAGCCTTGGACGCTCGTCGATAGGTGCTCGTGGTAAAGGGAATTAGGGATTTTTGATCTTGTTTATCTAATTTCTTAAATCAACGCCTTTTCGAATTTAAGGCTTAGCTTGAAATTAATAGGATTCTTTGACCTACACCAAATTTACGTCGTTTTGCTTGCATAAGATAGTGTTTTCGCTTCTGATGAATGAGGCGGAGGATTGAAGGTTTTCAGATTAATATGAGTTTCTATTTGTTTGAATCGTTAAACAAACACTTTCAGCTTTACAGCTATGTTTTTCTCTCAATTTGTTAATGATTTTACTTATAATTAAAAGTTATTTATTTTGGTTTAAACCAAACGGCATTTTTGGTTGAGTAGCCAAATCCAAATATACCATGCGACCGAGTAAATTGTAGATTAAACAAATCTTTATTCTCTCCATTTTTTTTCTTCTATTATTCATATTTCATTATTTATTTCGATTAGTTGTTGGACCGGATTGTTGGTCCGAGTGAAGTCGAAACATATTTCAAATAGAAAATCTAGATATATATTTGTTAAAATTTCGAAGGCCAAGAGGTTTAGTTAAGATAGAAACAGAAACAGTCCCAGATAATAACATGGATCGGGAAAGCCTCATGCAAAATTAGTGTAAAATGGTTAATTAATAGTTTAATCGTGTTCCATTCAAAGTTCTTCAGTTCAAACCACATATGCAAAGGTTACTTAGTATAATGGCGACAAGCGAGTTAGACTTGAAAGATCGAATTCAAATCCAGATAATGAAGGGCACCAGTTGTTACCTTTGTGCGTCACAGAATTCCCAAAGTTGCATTCGAATAGTCAGCGTTCGTCTGAGTTCATCGAGCTACCAGTTGCCGCGCAATATGAGAAACCCAGAAATGAAAGCAAGATGTAAGATGTGACATTGAACTTCAACTGTTCCATCTCGCAATGGAAGTGATGGCCTGCTTTGGCTGACAAAAACTGAGCAATTGCCTAACAGAAAAGATGAGAAGAGTCGATCAACCACAGTAACAAGTGCCTAAACTAAAATCTCGGCAAATTAACAAGCTTGAATTGGCATTGAATGTGTGATGAAGCCACAAACAACATATAATCGAAGTGTCATCGTGCGATAGTGCTAGACGGCACCCATGATAGACCGAAACGAGGCTGGAATAACTAGACATTCACCTAGTTTCACATGCTTAGGCATGTGGCAAATCCTTCCCCGTGGTAACTGAAGAATTTTGTTAAAGCATATTTACTTTGCGACATGCAGCATCAAGGCATAAAAGATAGCTCTAGGCGACAGATGAGAACCTTGCCGAACAATTTGTAAAATATTGTGTATGACAATTGTATCCTTAATTAATGAAAACAAGTTTTAATTGATAAGTAAACAATAAAGATAAATAAAGCATTTTTTATTTTATATTACAATCACAAAGAAGTGATAAAGTATGAAGAAAAAAATTCTAAATGTGTTGAGAGTAACAACAACAACCAAACCTTATCTCACTATGTGGGGTCGGCTATATTAATCTTTTTACGTCATTGAGCTCTATCTTTTACTATATCATCTATATTTATATAAATTTTATTATTGCTAACCAAGTCTTTTTTTTGGTCTTCCTCTCCCTCGTTTGATATGTGTGTTTGTCATAGTTTCACATCGCCTTACTGGAGCATTTAGTGATCATCTAAGTACATGTTCATATCATCTTAAACGTGTCAATGTTGAGAGTAAATGAGAAGGAAAAAAAAGACAAGAGAAGAAAAATAGGCTGGAAATGATCAAAAGCCAGTGAAGGTCGCAAACGAACAAACAATGAGCCAGAACGTACAAGGATTGTCGAGCGAGCTTATCAAATGAGCCAATGACTTGTTCATCTTTTTTCCTCATACTATTCTATAACAATGAAAAGCATGAAACAAGAACATGATTAAATGGTTAGGCGATGGCCAAAGAACGATATTATTAGACTGATAATGTGAAAAGAAATCAGTTTCAACAAGTATTTAAATGGAATATAGAATATCGATGTAGAATTTTTTTAAGTGAAAATTAAATTCAAGCAAGTTAGCAAGTTGTTTCAAATAATATAAAGCCAGCATTTTATGCTCACCGAAAAAGGAAGTCTTAGTCTCCATATTTTTATTCACATCCGACTATATCCATCATCATGTCTTGGATCATTGGTCTCCGCTTTTCAGTACCCATGATCCTTTGCTAGAATCGCACAGCTCGCGGATTACCTGCAAATAATTGAACATCATAAGGAAAAATTGGCATGATAATATGCAAGACCACATATATGATATAAATTCCATAAAACCCACAGCAGAAGGAAAAGAGTGATGATGCACCTAGATGAAGAGGAAAATGAAAGAAAAAAAAATACAAGCATATCCTGAAACTGAAACAAATCATTCTACATGAAAAAACAGAAATGCCTCTAATATCAACAACAACAAAAAAGAGTAGCTTGCATCTTCCTGAGCTATCATTTTGTTTTGTTTTGGATTACATACTCTGCTAAGTTGAGGCCATCAATTTCTTCTTGCTACTTTTAGAAGGCATTATTAGGTTATGTTCATTTTTTGAACTCCAAATTGGATGATATTCCAGCTTAAATATGTTAAAGCTTTAGTTTGTTGAATTAACAATATAACAAGTTTACGACAAGAACATACCATGGGTCTCAATTATTTGAAGATATTCTAGATGAATCTTATCTCACAATTTAACTTATATAAAGTTATCTCAGAAATATCCAAATGCTCTAAATCACATTTGATAAAATGCAATAGTTTCTCCGGGGCTCCTAGCCCACATTCCAATCGATTCAACTTTGCCCAACTACTAAAGCTGTTAGTTCTTTTAAAAATTGTTCATACCATTTAACCATATTTTCTAGAGGTACACTCAATTGCTTTCAGATAATATTACCTTTATAGTAACTTCATCTAAGTTAGATATTTTTATAGCAACCATTGTTAGTCTGAGTATATTTGGTTGTGTGTGTACTGCAATCCTATAAATTTTTTCTTCTAATCTTAAGAGGCGGCAAACACACAACACTCCAAAAACTTGTCTCCAATTTTAGTATAACTTACTATTTATCCTATCTTCATCAATATTTCCTTGTTGAATAAGAGGCATCCAACATCTTACATCCAAGGATCACCCATCCATTTAACTTGATTATTCCCTCATTTTTTAGAAACAGTTGAAATTGCATTTCATATTTTGTCTCAGCTCTGTTTAATTTTAAAAAATTTAGTTTCTCTTTACAATTCGAGGTTTGAACTTATCATATATATTCTCATAAATTAATATAATAAGTTTCAATAAGAAAGCTTACTAGAGTCTACTCTGACATAAACATACATTATACGTGTCTTTTCTTCTCTAAAATCCTTTATAACAACTATCGAATAATTACCACTTTTTCTAACTCGAAAGAAAAATACGTGAGAGTTTTTCATTATATTTCTCCATTAACTTCTTCCCATTAATATTATCGACTTTTCATTCCAGTTGATGGGTAAGTTGTAACTTTAAAGTGCCATCTAAGTAATATGCATGAATAATCATGAACAGATCAATCAATAAAAAACCCGACCTAAACATCAGAAAAACAATCTAGGATAATCACCAATTTAGAACAATAATCATATGTAGGAAAGTGATAGCTCACTCTTAATAACCCATTAAATTGGTCTAACCAAATATGACTCAGAATTTATCACTCCATTTTCAAAAAGAAAAAAAGTTGAAACTATTGCATTGACCTGATTATAGTCGGAATCAGTAATATCCTTCTGGAGACGAGTTTTAGCAGCTATGCGTATCTCCTGCTTATTGAGCTTTGCATTAGGTTCTTTGCCCCTGAAAAGATCAATGACAACATCTCTGCCACAAGAAACATGTCTAATATTAGTGCAATTTTGGGAAAATGTGAATAAAGGCAATATAAGAAGGCTTGCAAAGTGCATAACCTCAATTGCTGGAGATCCGAACTTCCAGAAGATTTCAGAATATATACACCATGTACATCCACCGCGATTTGACTCACAATAGATTGGAGTTCAGTTACAGGGGCAGTAGCAGCATTGATGATCGCTCTAGTTCTAGGGTCTTCTCTTGGACGAGAGGAATTACTGATTGCCAAGCCCCTTAATCCATTGATAACTGAGTTTATACTGCAAGCACATAAATTCAAATCAATTTCAAATCATACAACCATAAAATACATATATGTAAAGCAGTCAAATGCTTAAGTAACATCCATGCCTGACAATGAATGCTGAAAATAATCTTGCAACTGACAAGCTACTGAACCTGGAATATCGGCAAGGAATTTACCTACGAATTTTTTTATCTTGGAAAATTTTCAAGAGAATCTTTGGAAGATGCTCAAGTGTCTCACTTGACAGTGTTGACACTGCTGTATTCACTGGCTTGTCTTTGCCTCCATGCAGACCATCAACCACTTTAGCTCTTTTTCCACTTGGAGTAGGGACATGCATCCTTTCACCTAAAGATTTCTTAATATTATTCCATCGTACCAACCAAGCTTTTTCCTGCTCATCCACAATTTTTGGGTTGTTTCTAATAAAGATAAAATCAGTAGACTCTTTGAACTTCCAGTGCTTGAGAATGCGCCTTTCAATAGCCAATGGAACAAGTATAGATTTTAGACCAGTGTAATTTATCATCCTCAATCTGTCTGTTGGAATTATGGGATTCATACTGAATAGATAAAGAAGATAGTCTCTATACAAAGCAGCTTCGCCTTCATGCAACAAGGAGCTCTTCGTAATCCACAATCCTTGAACCAAATCTGCATAATGTAGCAGCACTTTCAGAACATCTTCTTTCGAGCTATCTGGAGCAAGATCCATGAGTGCATTAAAATTATTCACCTGAGAAACCTGCATGTAGAGGTAGAGTATGACAAATTAATGAAAGGTATTATCAGAATAATCATTAAGAGAAAACCTTTGAAGCATGGTGACTCTTCTCTATTATGACCTAGCTAATATATCATGAAATGAAACTGACCTCTCCACAAATATCTAGAAGCTGTGCAAATTGACTCTTCGTAAAATGCACAGTAGCAAGAGCCTCATGCATTTGGATGCTGGTATTATAACAAGTGAATCTCATTCAGAAAAAAAATGAAATATATCAGGCGATGGGAGTAGCTATGGTACTTAAATAAAGACAGAAGTCTGGTGATCAAATAGTACACAATGGTGATAGGTATTTAGTGACAATTGAATAATTGATGCATTAGGTAATACGGGTAGCTTTATTTTAGTTATTTGGTGTGTTTCTGGTGTTTGTAAGTCTTTTAGACTATACGAATAATTTGTTGAACTGAACAAGGCAGTCAAACAGTAAGAACAATTTATCCCGGTTCCGCTTCCCTATCTCCTCACTTCTCTCATCTCCTGATAGAGTAAACTGATCCCAGTCTTTTCCCCTTTCTCCTATTTTCTCTTCCTAAGAATGACATGCAGGAGGCAGGTGGTTTATGAAAAACTTATCAAATGCAAAAAACGTATAAAAGATGTTTGCTTTCTTCATAAAAATGCAGAACCAGATAAAATTTAAGGACAAAATGAGATTAAACCTCAGAAAGCCATTTCTTCAACCGCTCTTCCAGGGGGAGTGAGAGCAAGAACCTACAGACACATGAGGAGTCAGTTTTTTTCCAGTTGCAATATCAACAATAAGAAATCATGTTTTCAACAAGCATTCAGTTCAATTGGCTATAGCTGACAAGGCCAAAAGAAATACAAGGTGGGATAAAATGTGGTTTTAGTGATTTTCAAGCAATGCAGATATAAAATCGAGAATGTAGGTTATGTGATTGACATTGAACACAGCAAACAAAGAATTTCTAAGTCAACAAGAATTTGTAGAAAAAGCAATATATATATAAGGTTGAATAGCTCAACTTCCTCCTCTTTTTCTTTTTTTTTTGTGTGTGTTTGTGGGTGAGAGAGAGAGAGTACAGAAAAGATTAGCTCATACTAGAATGAACTTCGATAGTTGAAGATTTGATATCTGGAATTTCGATATAGGAACAAAACCATTTCCATGTTGTGCTGGCGTGCTGATGTATGATGCGAATTGTGAATTGGAGGTGGAGGAAGGAAGAAGAAAAGATAATTATATTCACAATAGCAAACTATACGATATCATTCCATGCCTCCTAGCTGGACTTTTAGTTCATCCAAAATGGTGCAATTTTGACACAATGTTGTGTGGACAAAAACTAAAAAAAATCAAACATTATTTAAATTCATCTTGACGAATATTGCATCATGCTAACGGATGTCATGTGTTTGCATAATCAACATACATGACATAGGAGAGATCACTTGTACCATTATCAAGGTGATATGTTTCTACCATAGCGCCGGACATAGTACAAGACTTCAACATATGGGATAGTTTCTAGCACTTTAGTTTACAAATAAAAAAAATTAGTGTCTTGGAGTAAAATGAAATTAAGCTTACCAACAGGTTTGGTAGATAAGATGTTCAAATTATAATCCGTGTTTTAAAATGGAGCTAGAAAAGAACCTAAGCAAAGAATATTTTCATAGAAATGGAAGGTGCATGGCAACTCTTTGTTTGATCAATTATAATATCATCAAAGAAGGCTCTAAGTGCAATATGTAAAAAAGACCAATGTATCTCACCCTTTGACCCTTTATGTAGTTGAGATTAACAAGGTTCTAAGTGCATCAAATTATATGGAGTAAAGAACAATGCATATCTGCATGGGTTTTAAAATATTTATTACAGTTAAATCATCAAACGCCTCAGTGTGAATGAATGGAACTGATATACAAAAAGAGCAATAGTGACAAAATGTAGTCCAAAGAAAAGGTAAAACCAATTCCTTATTCTGTGAATTGAAGACACAAGCAAAAGATCATAGCTGGAACCTTACCTTAATGAAGAAACCTTCGTTATCTTCCTGTTTGTTGATGTTCCAGGGTACAATGAGTCGGCGTAATCAGATCTAAAGCATTAATTCAATATTGATAAAAGTCAGGAATCTAAATACACATATATGAAAAGGTTTGGAGTAATAACGACAAGGAATAACATAAAAAAATTAAGTTGGCTAGTTCTCTAGTTTGGGGTCTCACGGTTTCATCATAAATGGAATTTGATGATGATCTTCTGAAATCATTTTCTGATGGTATCTTTCTGTAAGGTAGCTATCAATTGGATGATATTCTAGTGACACCCATGGCTGCAGACAGAGCAATGAAGTCGGTTTAACATCACAAAACATATTCTAGCAAGAAGTTCACAATAAGAACCACCATCCAATACAGGTTAGGAGGTAAAGCTATCAGAGCATCAATTTCTTCAAAGAATTCAATGGAAAACACAAGGCAGATTTACTAGGAGTCACTTTAACTCTGAAAACTGTTAAGCATGGTCTAAGATTTCATTCAGTGCCAATTGGCATGGGCAGAATATTTTGTTCCATATGCCGACCGGCACATAGAACACCTAGCACCGCAAAACTCCTCGGTTGAGTCTTCCATGAACACCAAATTAGTGCAAGGTTATGAGACGAGAAGAAAGGTAAACCTAAACATACTTCAAGTTCGACTAGTGAGTCATAGATGTCCACATCAGCAGAAAAACGAGGGGATCTTTTAAATCCACAAACTTAACTATCGCATCCTATTGGATAACATTGCATGCTTCATTGACAAAGAAGATAATTGAGAACTTAAAATGGAATTCCAAAGCAGAAAATTTAGTTACTTCAATGATGAATCACAACCTATGTGAGTGGTTCCTTCCATATACAAGATTGAGAACTTTGATTGAAATTATGCTTGATTTATCATATCTAAGGTTGAAATTAATCAATTTTAATTGAACAAACAAGCAATTTAAGAGAAAAGAATCAAACATAGAAAAGTAATCAAATGAGTAGTGAGGTACAAGGAGCTTCCAACCTCATCATTTTCTCCTTTATTTAAACTGGCATGGCCAAACCTTTCCTGATCAGAAGAATAAAAAAAAAGAATAATGAAATTTTCAGTACAACACTATTTAAATGTTAAAAATTAAAACTAGCCCAAGTCATAGATTCTTGATTTACTAAAGAGTATGTATATGTTTGAGAAATTAATATCAATAGGGAAAGTCCTATATACACAAAGTGGTTAACCCATCATCATATGCAATATAATCATTCCTTTAGAGGGGAGGTTGTCCCTCATCCTTTGACCATCCCACCCCTCTTATCATTGTGTCAGCACAAAAAGCCTTCATTACCTATTGCCAAGGCAGGAAAAGAGGAATTTGGGGCTCCACCGCAAGTCCTCACTCAAACATAGCATGGCCTAGTGCTCTCAATGTTGTCATCTAGTACATTGTCGCCTTACGATTACATGCAATAAGAATCAAATCAATCAATTGTGCATAGTAGATGCCTATGCAAACTTTTTTAACTCCAGCTTCAGCTGCACAACACTTTGTGCGACCAACGAGTAGTAGATGATTCTAACCAAATCTAAACAAGTTCTCTAGCAAATGTAAAAAGATTCAAATAAGAAGAATAAGAGACGATGGAAAGAGAGAAGATGAATGTATGTACAAGTGTATAATTGTACAAGAATTTTCTGGGAAAAGATCAAAAAATCTTCAGATGAAAATGCCATAAACATATCCACAGAGGAGACAATATAGTATAAAAGACCTTTTTCAGGGAAAGAATTTTTTTTCCAGGAGCAGGGGAGTTAGCATACAAAATTCACCTGCTTGATGGATAACCCAGGTGAATCAACAGCATTGATGTCAGATTTTGTACTTGATCCAGCAGTCTGTGCATTTTCTTTCATCTCAGGATTTAAGTGTGCCATTGATGGACGAAGTTGGATGACTGCATGGACAGGATTTAAGTGTAACTGCAAGTAATGATATTTAGAAAAATAAGTTTCTCTTGGACAAAATGTAGGTCAATGGTGCAAACAAGTCAAAAAGAACACAACATATATGCCATCGATTAAAAACTCAAAAGCAATGAAAAATAAGAAATAATATGACAGATGTAAGCAACACTATCCATCAACTACGACAACAAACCCCATGATTAAAGTTTTGTTTCTTTAAGAAAGTAAAATAACAAGGAGAAAAAAAACATTTCCTTTGAAGGAACCTGTGCATGAAAAGAAACTAGAAGAAAATTTTTCTCCCCTCAAAATTGATCCATCTAGAGAAAAAATTATAAATGCAGACAGACACCTTGTCTCCCCTCACCGTCAGATTGGCCTCTGCCCTAAACTATGAGCCTATCTGTTGCATCTCCAATCTATGACTTTGGAAGTGTATATATATAGCATATAGAAATGGTATTCTTCTCTTCCTTTCATTTTCTATCTCTATCTCACCTCTTTTCTCTCCCCTGTTCCCTTACTCCTTCAAGGAAACAAAAATTAAGTCATTTTACTTCAATTTACCAGCTAAATAAATTGAACCTATAACTCTAAAAGAGAGACTGTATCCTTTTGTTCATTATTAAAGTTCTTGCTAAAAGAAGTTAAATATTTAGTGCTAAATAATGACCAGGCTTATCAGTGAAAGCAGATATTTGTGCAAAAAGAGTGTTCTAAGATTAATACTCATGTAGAGTAGTAATCTATTTGAAACAAATTAGACAAAGATATTGTATAAAGATGGTTGATCGTTTTGATCAGGAGGAACGCAAATGAGTAAAATTTTGCTTTCTTTGCACATCTAACATCAATCTTTAAACACTAAAGGAAAATGACCCAATAAACAAGAAACAAAGGAGATGGCAAGAGGTGATAGACCCTGTAATAAGATAAGATAGATGAGTTAATCATACAAGCCCAAGCAAAGTTTTAAAATTTATAGTTAAATTCCCATCATAACCTTTATGTATTCTTTAAGCAAATATCTAGTACTTAGACCATCAAACCCATCTGCTAGTGATGTGTAAGTTGCAAGGCCATCTGATATATAATTTCCAAAGGCATCTAGAATACTCATATCATAAAACACATCCATGTAAGTCAATTTTCATTTTCTCAAAGAAATATGTGAACATTGTTCCAATTTAAGCAAAAGAAGGTACCTGGTTTCCATCCAAAATCCCGATAGCATAACTAGCTAATATAGGTGTCTGTGATGAAGACAAGGTCTGGAAAAGTTCAATTTAACTGTCAGGTTGAAGAAAAGCTAACTTTGCAATACAATTAGCCTTCATATATTACTTAAGTTTATAAAATTAGCTATCTAGCAATTATTTGAAGTGCTCTGAAATGTCACTAAGTTTGATGCCAATGAACTCAGAGGTGAAACATAATCAAGTAGGAAAGGAAGATATATTGAAACATAAAATATTAGGATCAGTGAAAATGAAAACCAAATAAATAAAGGCAATCCATTAAAAATATAACCCGGTCAACAAAACTAGGGTTGTAAATGCACAAAACGTCTTTGAACCAACTTAATAAGAGCTCATTTATATTAATTTACATATATAAAGAATGAAAAAAAAAGCTTGGACATATTTTAAAGCTCAATAAGATAACAATTAAGCTTTAAAACACTTGTGAATTGAACTCATTAATGTCCATGGAATGAGGAATGCCAGTGAATAGTTTATGAATAGTTTTGTTTAAAAGCTTGTCTAAGACTCATTTGTGATCTTCTATATTCAGCCACGTTATCCAAACATATAAAGCATACAATAACTATGTATATGCAATTATGTAGGTATATATATAGGGATGGCAATGGATGGGATATATGTGATTTTTACCATACTATTTGAATTGGTACTAAGAAACTTTATGGACTATCATCAAATAACAACTATAAGGACAACACATCAAACAACTACTAATGAAATTAGCAAATTACAATAAACAAAACCAAGGGACTTATTTGGGAAGCAGGGATTAGGAAAAAATTATCCACTTAAGGGATTATAATATACTTTCATATCTTGGCAGGTAGCTTAACCAGTCCAAATATCCTAAAATACCCACAACTATCCAACTCATTAATAACTGAACCTGACCAGCTAATGTCAGTCAGGTACCTGATAATTAACATATCATCCCTAAATATGTATGTATGCCTATGATGTTTTTACAAATTATAAATTATCTATGATATTTTCAATAATATCTAACATAAAATTTTGGCTAACTTATGGACCATTTTATGTCTAGTTGAGCTTGGTAAAAGATTGAGTTTCGCTCGAGCTTGATAAGCTATGAAATAATCTTGAACATTATAAAAATTTGAACTTGATTTCTATGAGCACGAGTCAAACTCATTTATTTATAATTACAAACAAGCTTGAACACAATCAAGCTTGACTCAATTCAGCTAATTTATGCTTGCTTCCAAGATGTGGGTTGTCTAGATATGCCTTGATATTTCTATGTAGAAAGAATTATGGGGATGAATTGTTTAATCAATTTAGAAATAAATACAACTAGAAATGTTGATCAATTTAGACTTCTCAAACACTACCAACTTTAAGAATTAAACACAATTTTGATAGTTGTTTGGTTTCTTGATGGATCAATAACTAGACCAATAACTCTCATTCAGGACAATGAGTTACGTCGAGGTCTGCACTCACCCTCTTCTAGGAAGTTCCATCGTATCAATATTATGACGATTTCGCTCAAACAGTGGAATGACATGTTTCGAACATACCGAATGGCACAAGTATTTAAATCTACGAAAACACTATTAATTAAATATCTATATCTCCCTGAAACAATATGTTACATGTGAAGACTAAGAGAAAACACCAATCAAAGTGAAATTTGATGAATCTAAAGCATAATGGCCATTGGCCACTATCAAAATCTCAGGCATAATGGCCATTGGCCATGAAACAATATGTTACATGTGAAAACTAAGAGAACACCAATCAGAGTGAAATTCAATGATGCTAAAGTATAATGATCATTGACCATCAAAAGTCAGACTATAGGTCTGAAGTTTGCCATAGATTCAGAGACATCGGATAGGATATCGATTATCCTACGGGCTTACGAGAAGAGGGATTTGAGGAGAAAGCAAGAAGAGAAAAACCATGGTCCTCCAGAATTTTCCAAGAAAAAGAAATATTATTCAATAATAGAGGATTGTTTCTCCAACAACTAATTACATGTTTATATAGACTCTCCCTAGGACTCAAAGAAAGGAAAGAAATCCCCTTATATAGGTTATAATTCCAATCTTAAAAAAAGGAAAAAATTCTAAAGGAAAGGGGAAAATTATTAAACACTCACAATCCTAAAATTTTTAAACATACTCAAAATATAAAAATATAAAAAGACAGAAACTACCAAAAAATACCTAAAATGCCAAAAACACCTTAATACCAAAAAAGTAAAAATTGTCAATAATACGTAGACCCTCCTGCATCATTCAGCTACATTCTCAGCAGTGTAAATGACTTTTATGAGTATCCAGCAATAAGAAAGAGTAGAAATAGAAGGTCACATAGTTCTCTACCTGCTTCTCTAACCTTAGGGGACCAGAAACATCTTGATCATAGTTCTCACTATCAATATCCAGACTCAAATCTATCTCAATCTTTGAATTTGTTGGCTTCACTCGAACCTAAAACAACAAAAAATAGTCAAAGAAAGGTTATAATAATGCAAAATAAACATATAGAAAGATCTCAATAAATGTATATAACAATCTCAACAGAAAAAAACTAAAAAAGGAAACTACACTTGAAACTGAATCTATTGAACAAACCTTTTCACATCTTTCATTCAATTCGTATGGCCTCCAAGAAGGTCTAAGTACGTACTGCAAAATATATAGCTGAAACACAAAAAAAAAAAAGTTTATAAATGGAGTCATATATTAAATATGATTGAAAGTAGTGTTCATTTGAGACAATTGAAATCCATATGAAACTACGTGCAATTGATAACAACATCAAGATTGTATTTCTTTTCCCTCGTCACTGAGACTACGTAGTCCTGAATATCTTAAGAGACAATGCTAATGCTTATTTAGGTCCTCATTGAAAAAAATAAATTCTTTGTTTCTATTTATGTTGGGAAGAGAGGGGGAAGCATGCAAAATAGCAAAGGCGGCAATCAGTGGCAAGAAAGGAAAAGAAATAAAAAGGAAAAAAAAAATCATATTTCCAATGAGGCAATGAGCATATTTGTTTGGACTGCTAAAAAAATCGAGGAGGAGAAGTTCTAGCTTGCAAAAGTTGGGATTTCCCAACTCCATACAGAACTGACAGATACGTATGACCATGAAGGTAGACAAGTTAATTTCCTATTCACGGGTAAGGACCATAATGAACAATATGACATTCCATTCCAATCCCCCAAAAACTAAAACTGAGGTCCAATTTCCTGAAATCTCATTTTGGCAAGACATTCCAATCTCTTTTTAGGTTCCAGACAATGCACATAACACCAAGCCAGAATGACAGTGACGGCACCTATGCCTTGAGACTTAATCAGCAAACTAGCAACAATGGGCTTCCAAACTTTAGTAGACCAGGAAAGACTTAAATAGGTATCCTCGTCGAGAGGAGCTGGAGAACAGAATACGTCAATCTCGCGAACCACGGGATCCTCCTTTTCCACTTCCTCCTCGAAATCTCCATCGACGTCCATCCCACAGCTCGCTGAGGGCTCAGCGTCCGGACGGGAAGACGAGGTACCTTGAGACGAAGAGCCAGGTCCAGGATCAGGATCCTCCTTGACGGGGTCTGGGGCGGGAGGGCCTGTGTCGGGGTCGGGCTTAATTCTGGTTGGGGGCTCGATCTTGGCCTTGCCCTTCATCTTCGGCTGGAAGCGGGCAGAGCGCGAGGGGCGCTGGGATGCACCGTGGTCGAGGTCGAGAACGAGCGCCATGTCGAGGTCCAACGCGGCTCCGGCGGAGGGATCGATGCCGTCGTCGCCTCCGTCCATGTCTCTCTCTCCACTCCTCTCCTCTCCTCTCCTCTCCTCCTCGCCTTGCGCTGTGTGAGCTCCAAACGGTTGCCGAAGGCGCTCGAAGTTAAACCCTCGGGATTGCAGAAGAGGTGCCGGTGAACCGGCGACTGGATTACCTCACACCGGTCGAGCCAACCTAATTCACTCGGATCCGACCGGACCATGTCAAATAGGTTCGGTTAGTAGCAACCGAACCGGTTCGATAACAAAAGGATTTTTCCAATGCCAAATTTGACTACAACATCAAATAGGTCAATGATACGACCCGATTAATTATGAACAATGATACATTCAAGAAAAAAAAATTTAAGAAAATTTGTAAGAAAAGACACAACGTGATGTGGCTCATAATTTTACTTTTTATGAGCTCCATTACTTTATGTGTCTTTCCTTGAGATTTTTCTTAAATTTTTTTTCTCTACAAATCATTTCTCATTAATTATGGAGTAGACGGTAAGGTCCGACTTTACATTTCATTCATTATGTAAATTTAAGAGACACGATGACTTTTAACGTAGGTTGCCTGTGATTAAGTGGTCGAGCTGAGTTCGAATATAAAGTTATAAACTTACTCGGGCTCAAGTCTGAGCCGAGCCTATTTAAATTTCTCGAGCTAGATTTGGCTCATTTACACCCTTACCTCCCTTGTCTACTTTTAAGTAATTAGAGAAGCCTTGAGGTGTAAAATGGAAAATTCCTTATTTTTTTTAAAAATGCCTTCTTTTTGGTAATTTGCAAACTCTTGAGTTGACAAATGTTAAGGACCAACCATAGTTCTTAGGTGATTCCATATAAATCGATTTAGAATCAGAATTGACCTAGTAGAATCCGATATTTAAGGTATGGAATCTTAGAGCTAAAAAAAGTCACAAAATAGCTCAGTTAAAGGCCAATAAAAAAGAGTTGAGATCCTCTGTCTCTAAATGCATGTGTCCCCATGTCCCCTCGCCGATCGGACGGATCATACATCCTCAATATATGTGCAACACATTTGTGATGTGATTTAATCCGTCTGATCGGCGATAGGACATGGAGACACATGCATTTGGGGACAGAGGATCTCAACTGAATAAAATAGCCCCTGATATGCATGATCATTGTAAAGTAAAATACTCCATCTTTAATGACGATTCCAATAACTCCTAGATCGATTGGGAACTTCCGGATCGTAGGGTATCCTACCCTCCGAATTAAGATTCCGTAAAGTACGAGATCAACACAAGGCAAGACTAGACTAGACGCACCTGGACATGGTACAAAACATTTTTAGGCTTCCCAAAACAACATGTTTAGGCTTTCCATGCGAAGAAGTACTTAGAAAATGGTACGGGGAGTGTTGAAGATGGTTTTCTTAGTATTGTTTGTATACTTGCTCTTGTTTAAGCATCGAGGAGCAATAGTTTTCTTTATGGGAAATTGGGTCAATATTGTATTTATTTATTTATGGCAAATAGTCTTTTATTCTTCCAAGTAATATGTATATTTTCTCACTTATCTTTGATTTTTTTTATTTTTATCATAGTACCGTTTCATTTTTGTCCTTTTAAATACACCGACTAGTGCTAGATTGATTATAATGTGAATAATTATAGATTATATCATGTTACAATAACCTTACCTAAGGATAGGAAGGTACAAACTTATTTAGGCAAGAACCCTAGGCAAGTTAGATATATGCCTAGAAAGAAAAATGCTCAAGGAAATCATGACAAATCTAAGTTTGAGGATTT
>JBAMIB010010764.1:0-17005 GCA_037177415.1 Kaempferia rotunda
CTAGTTCTCTGTGGATACGATAATCTTTTATATTACTTCGATATTCTCATACACTTGTGGGTGTATCAGGCATCTCAAATTTGTCTTTCAAAATAAGCATTATATCAAAATTGCTTTTAAAAAATACCACCATTCGTCGCTTCTACATGGAGAATTCACCTTCAAATTTTGGTGGATGGATATTTAAGTCGGTCATCGTTTTTGTACTTTTCCAGATGATTAGTCTAAAGAAGAGATTCCTAATTCTAATACCACTTGTTGAACCAATGCAATATGGACAAAAGATAGAGGGGAGGGGGTTAATAGTATTTGTACATGTGATGTTAGATTACATGTATGATTATGCAGCAAAATTAAAATAAAGAAAATTTACCAATGCTAACACATGCATTTATATGATTCGACATCCCCTAAGGCTCCTACTCCACTACCTATGATCCTTCGGTGAGTCACTCCCGAAATGCCCTCTATATTTCTCCTTATCAAAATTCTTTCAGAGGTGGTAAAACCTCTTACAAGCTTCCAATGGTTATAAGGAGGCTTTATAAAATAGAGGAAGAAATTACATTGAGCTCGATTAGTAATAAAAATGTAGCAAAAAACAATAGCCAAACTCGTCTATCTTTGCCCCTTCAAATAGCCCTCTAAAGTCTTCAACTATTGCTATCATCCTATCGTGCCAACGTCGATCGGTCGACAAATGCATTGTCGTCGTTACTGGATCCAACCATTATCATGCATATTTTTCTCATCAACGACACTCTTTAGCATTTCTGATTGAGCTTCAATTGATTTAACTGTGGGCTTCCATCAATCTTCCTAATAGTCTCAATCACAAATAGAAACATTCAATTTGTGGCTAATAAGATTAAGTTAACTACCTATTTGACTCAACCACCATCAGTCAACTAGATCAACCCAACAGTCGAAAGTTGAGTTCTAGCCACAAATAGAATGTCTATTTGTTAGCTAGAGCAAATAAGTCCACTACTCAATTGATTTAACCACTAATCAACTAGGGACACCCTTTAACCTACTAGATCATCATTACGACCATCCTGATGGTTGAGTCTGCCTATGTTGAGATCGACTCTCTCCCATGAGTATAGGACTCAATTCTTAACTCGCCAAGTGTTGTACCTTTGCAACTCCTCTACAAAGCCATATTCGATCAAGCTTGTTGTCCCTCAAATGCACTTGATCCCTCAACTCTCTCCACTTGTCATCCTTCGCACTGCACCACTGCCTACATAATTTGCCCACACAAGCATAATTGTACTCTGATGCTCCTCATCCTGTAGTATTTTAAATGTCACACAAGCCATCGGGTATCCATCGACCTTAGTTGTGCCAAGTTGTCTCATGTGCATTTCACCAAATCATGCATCATTAAAATACACATATCAAATACAAAGGCAATCCTAACTTAAACTCTTTGCCTAAATATCAAAATTTATGGGTGACCTCAATCACTTAGAAGTCAGTTGAACTAATACTTCCTTCTGCCACTGGGTCTTTGAAAAATGTATTGCATATAACATGCACGTGTCTAAGACACTTAATACTTAGTATCCATCCATGTGTTACAAGCATTCATTTCTCCAGTTGTACTCATCCTATTATCCTAATATAAACAATCAAATGGGTCATCTAACCTCGAGTATTTGTCAAAATTTACCAAATAATGAAACATAAAGGACCTTAAGTATCTACTTATATATTTATTATAAAATCAAATAGATTTATTCAAACTCTTGCTACCTGAGTTTTTAAACTCAAATTCATCTGGCACCCTTCATGGGCATCTACTATTTTAGTGAAACTAATTAAATACCAGTTTAACATACTCAAACCCGTGTAAAGGTTGTCATGAGTACCCATAATGCATATCACTTCGCCATTCCTACCTGAATGTGATGTAAATTAATTTCCAATCAGGAAGCTTGATTTAGCCAGATTGGTCTTATTTCCGTTTTCCTCATTAGTGCATAAAATATCTATAGCATGTCAGGCAGCCTATGAGACTAAAGTAATTGGATGACATGATTCAACAGTCCATATGATATTGATAAGCTAGTATATAAGTTCATGAAAAATTCTACCTGTATGCAACGACTAATGATGTCCGCAAATCTTGAGATTGATTTTACAACAAACTGCCCACCAACTGAAGGATCCACCATTTTTGTCAATGCATTCATATCATAAAGTTGTGAACTAGCCCACTTCACCAAATGTTGCTCACCCCAAGGAAGTGAGCTGCAACCAACAGAAAATTCAAATACTTAATAGAAGTAAAATCCTTATAAGGAAATGACTGAAAGATAACTAAACATACCTATCAAAGGACTTGCGCCCTGTGAGGAGTTCTAACATGACAATTCCAAAGCTGTAAACATCACTTTGCACACTATATGACCCAGATTCACTGACTTCAGGAGCATCATAACTGAAAAAGGCAGGTTCCATTCCTGATAACTAAGAGAAAACCAAACATTTATTTTTCATAAGACCATAACCAACTCAAACTCTAATCTGACATAATTGATAAACTAATCAAATTTCTTTCATTTTTGTCAGGATAAATTCAAATGGTGAGATGTGAAATAAGCATAATTGAAAACCATATATATATATTCATTCTTCAGTCTTTCAGCTTTTAAAGATAATCTCAAAGTTATCCTCATATTTTGGATTCAAAGAAGTGTTTGGATTCACTTTGTTTGTCTTTTGTAGATTGAATATATATGGTATTTGTTGTGCCTTGTGTGCAGATATTTTACTGAATAATTTCCATCAATAATGTTTGAATTCAGTCACTGACATAACTGTTAAACTTATCAAATTTCTCTCATTTTCATCAGGTGCATTCAAACGACAAGCTGTGAAACAAGCACAAGATACATTTGAAAATCACATAACTTTGTAGATAATAAACTTCATTCTTCAATCTTAAAAACATTTTAAAACAATCTTAGTGTTATCCTCTATTGTGAAGCTTGATGGCTTTTAGCTAATTGAAATAAAGTGGGAAGAAGTGTTTCAAGATCTGATATGCATATTATGTACATCAAATGTAGATTATATGAAATATATTCTCTTTGCAAGATTCCACCTGGAAATAGCTCCCAAAATTAACGAGTTAGAGATGATAATATAAATGTCACTTAACCTACACATTACCTATTAGGGGAACGTCTAGTTATCAAAGTATTAGAGAATTTTTACCAACTGGCCAACAATAAGGAAGCTTGATAATCCATAATTTTCAGTTATATAATGATGTCATGTTAAAACAATGATAGTTGAGCCTTCAAGTTTCAACAGCTTCACTTACCTGAGTAGCTGGGAATAATGATAGTAATGATGCAAGACCACATTCAGACACACGTACTTCTAGATCATCATTGATGAGAATGTTTCCAGGATCAAATCTTTGATGCACTAATGGTGGTTGACAACCATCATGGAGATACCTTCAGCATTGAATCGAATGCATTATATTTTTTATGTTGAGAGGCATACTTAGATCCAGCTAAATATAAACTAGAATGCACATACTCTAGAGCTTTAGCAGCTCCAATTGCAATCTTGATGCGAGCATTCCACGATAATTTCTTCTTGATAGAGTTGTTACTATGTAGCACTTCATATAGAGTTGTGCAATTGAAGTAATTGTAAACAAGTAACCGTTGACCATAGCCATCACTATAACCAACGAGATCGACAATGTTTGGATGTCGAACCCTTGAGATGCGCTCAACAATCTTCAAAAAGTTATCTTCCGAGAAGTTTGAATCTCTATTCTCAAGCTTCAAAACAGCCAACATCTGTACATTTGCTAATTAGATATTCAGTTTCAAAATTACAATTTTTATCTACATATTGCATGTGCATATACTGATACAAAATGTCGAGCTGTGAAGATTAGATTCATCAAATTCACAGCTGTGAAAATCAGAAAAACATATTTTCACAGCTGTGCAGATTTTTCCAGCTGTGCAGAATTGATTTCCTGCTGTGCAGATTTGATTTATTTCCAGCTGTGCAGATTTGATTCAATCAATGGGATTTAATTAGAAAGATATTAATGTCTTATGTACAAAATAATTAGTTTCCTAATCTCTTCCATTGTAATTTTGTATATAATGGGTATTCCCATTCTAAATGTAAAAGTGTGAGAGTAAGATATCAATTCAATCCACCATTTTTCACAAAACTTTCTCCACGGATGACCTTGTAATCTTTACAGATCTTTTTCTCCCTCTTCCTAACTATAAGAAAGTCAATTTGCAATTTATTATTCTCACTTTCGAACGTGACTAGGTGTTCTTCTCTTTTCTTAAAAAACGTATTAGCTAACATAAGGTCATATGCTATCACAAAATCTAATATAGTTTTCTTTCTTCATTTCTCATTCCAAACCCATGACTCCTATGTACCCTCTCATATTCCTCATTTTTCACTCCGACATGTCTATTTAGATCACATTCTATTAAAATCATTTCATTTTGCGGAATGTTTGTAATACTTCATCTAAGTTGTCCCAAAATCTTGATTTGGTAGCTTCATCTAATTCAACTTGCGGTGTATATACGCTAATTATGTTCATAGGTTCTTTCGCTACTATTATCTTAAGGGTTATAATTCTATCATCTTTTCTAACTACTCTTATAACTTCATCCTTTAACGAACTATCTACAACAATACTCACTTCATTTCTTGTTTTACTCTTTCCTGTGTACTATAACTTAAAACCTGAATTTTTTATCATCTTTGCCTTCTCGCCTACTTATTTTATCTCTTGTACACGCAAAATATTAATTTTTCTCATAATCATCATATCTACTACTTTCATTGATTTATTAGTGAGGGTTCTTATGTTCCATATTCCAAATCTTTCACTGTTAGGGGGTGTTTGGTTTGAGCATTTTATGTTTTCATTTTATGAGAAAATGCGATTTTCTAGAAAATAATGTTTGGTTTGTATTTTCCATATTTGTTTTATAGAAAAAGAGATAGTATTTTTTGGAAAATTAGAAAATATCTTAAAGTCATTTTCCAAGAAATGAAAAAATGCCGTTTTTCTAAAAAATGAAAGGAAAATCGCTCAAACCAAACGATCTCTTTAGTTTTCTTATCATATTTATTCTTATCCAACCTATGATATGAGAATTCTTGCCTATTTAACACTACACCCAAGTTCTCATGGAGATGTAGTGGTTGTTGCCGATGCGTTACAATCGAACCCTACAATGCGAACTCTTGCATATTTAACACTGCACCCGAGTTCTAGAGATGTAGCGGTCCTTGTTGAGACGTTACAGTCAGACCCTGTAACGCGTTCCTTCCGGAAAACAATCTAGCATTAGCATAATAGTTTAATTAATCAATTCATTGAATATTTGTCATAGTTTTAACGCTGATTGACAACCCAATGCAACCCTCCTTAATCCGGGCTTGGGACTGGCCATGACCTGTCGTCATGGGTGGAGTTATTTTTTCTATTTATTTAACGCAAGAAAATGTTGAGGCTTCATTACTTCTCCCTTGCTAGTATAAAGGGGTTGCTCTGTGCTCTCATGACTAGTTCCCTACCTTGTAATTTGGCAGTAGTTATAATTTATTCTGTCGTTATGCAGTAGAAGTTGGTATATCGTTTTGCAAACTAATAGCATTATAGGTCTTTCAGGTTTGAGAATTTGTTTGAACTAGTGCTGCTGTGTTTTTCAGGTTGTGCATTTATATAAGGTATTGCGTGCCTTTAAGCATGAGGCTGAAATACAATTTGCTATTGCTTTGAAAGGCAATATGACTTGCTCTAATGGTTCTGATAGTTTTTTATTTTCTTTGGCTATTTCTGATGCTTATAGGGTTGTATATCTCCAAATGAAGAACTCAAGTAACTTTTAAAGTTTTAGATCCTTTTAACAACCTCCCAAGTCCCAAGTAGCTTAGATTATGTGACAAAAGTTTAATTTAGCTAGTTGCCAACCTATTTCGTTAACCTGATAGCTGCCCTTTATTCCACAATTAGTCCTTGTGGGTGATGAATGGATAATATTTCCTATCAATATTTTTTCCTTTTCAATCCAGGATCTTGTCCAACATGTGCTTTTGAAAAGCTAATCAAAATTGGGTGCTAATTAGTGTGGTTTGAGTGAGATTGTTTTTTGGTTTATCCTCACAGATTCCAGACAATTTTGGCCTAGTAACCTTATCCATGGTCCTCAGGAATGGCCAGCTCTGATAGAAACGATTCATCATAGATATAAATTGACAAAGCAATAGGAGGATCAAAATAAGAAAAAGATGTAAGAGAGGAGTTGAAAACGATTCAAACTAACTTCTCTGCGTTTTGTCAGTCATTTTCACCATTTTTCTTGCCATTACCATTTACTCTGCTATTCTGGAGTCATTGCTGTGGCCACGCCAGACTCATATATTACCATGGGTGGAGCTTACCCAGGCCCAGTGTGGGCTGCCCACACTGGCCCAGGAAAAAAAAAAAGATGGGCAAGATATTCACATTTATTAACATTATAGTCCACGTAGAATAAGAGATATGGAATAGAAAATGAGTTCGTGACAGCCAATCTGGCGAATTATTATTTTGTTAGCTATTGTTTTTATGATGAAGAGCTTTGAACTCAAAAATCTTTGTAATAACTTTTTTTTGCCAACTGCTTTTATTTTTATTTTAATCAAGTCATTCAGATTATTTTTGTCAAACTGCTGCTAATTCGAGACAGATTGTTTGATGCCAATGTAGTTAACTGGTTTGGTAGCAACATTGTTTTTGTGTGCGTGTTTTATCTGTTTCTATCCTCTTTTTTGCTTGTAACTGTTTTACCATTGTATCTGTTCAGTTTCTTTTTCAGCTACATTTGTAAATCGTAAGGAAAGTTTGCATAATTTACCAACTTTGATATCTTGAAGTGTTGATTAGAAGAAATACCATGAAGCGATCTCATGTTTTCAAATCGTTGACAAGAAGAAATACACAGTGCATTTTTTTTAATATACTTGTGATTTCTAGAGTTTACAAGAAGCATATTCATCTTCAACTGCTTTGAAGATCTATTTCAATTAATAAGTAATAAAGTAAAAAAAAATTATGCAAATAAATTTCAGAATTGAGCTTAATTCAAAAAGAAGAATGGTAAAGTAATTATTTTCTGATGCTCTGTGATTATAAGTTTTTATATATTTTTTTACTTTATTAATTATATTGAAGAAGATCCTTAATGCAACAATAAAATTGTGTTTGTGTGACCTAGAGGTCAAGTATTCGAGCATCAGAAACAACCTCTTGCAAAGTAGGGTAAGACTGCGTACAATAGACCCTTAATTGAGATCTTATATAACACAGGAACTTCGTACAACGGACAGTCCTTTTGCTTTATTAATTATATTATTGCCTACACTGCATTAAGATCCTAGCTCCACCCTTGTATATTACCAAACAGTAAACTGTCTCTCCCCTTCAAGGTGTCAGCCAAAGATTTGGTGGATGGGGAGGGATGCCAATTCTATCATCATGAATCAAATTCTATTCAGTGTATACCCTAAGCAATTTTCAACTTTCCTTTTTTTTACCCTGCTCATCTAGTCAAATATACTGCACAGACATGCAAATCACATGGAAGGGCCTTTTGTCACTCAGGCGTACAAGTTTGTGTGTAGTGAATCACCTGATTGTATATCCTGGCATCCATCAGCAAACGTTCTGTATTGGCTGATAATAGAAGTTAAAATATTAAAAGAGTCAGAGACCTGCAAACTAGAATCATTTAGATAATTCAAAGTGATGTTTGGAATGGGTAAAAGGTTCCTCGGTAATTTATTACCAGATAATGAATTATGATAATGTAAAAATTGGATAGGATTATAAAATTTATATAAAAGTGACTCAAATGCATTAGCTTCTACAAATACAAGGTATTTATTTGTGACATTTGCTCCTTGTTTGGATTTACTATTTGATTCAATCTATTGACATCATAATGTGATTTAAGTTGTACAAGAGACAATTGTTCTTTCTCGCAGATAAATCTTTTAGCATTTTTTCTTGAAAATTTTGCCTTTCAAAATTATAATAATGTTTAGTTAACTCTCATACTAAGTCAATCTGACTGATTGTGCTAGGACATTGAACTTCTTATCACCTTTTTGTCATGATAATTTGTGATAGAGTTAGCCAAGTGCATTCATTTGCACACATCCAAATCTGTTTATGGTGGATTGATCTTCGTGTATTTACAATTTTTATTATTTTTTTTTGCAAATGTCCTTTCCAATTTTTTCATTGCTCATGCTATGAACATGCTTTTGATGTGGTTATCCTTATGTTCAATGGCACTAGTTGGATAATAAGTTGTGGGGAGTCAATAATGCATGCGTCACATGGTTTGCAATTTCAATAACATGCCTACACAATTGAACTATTGTTGGTTATGATTCTCTTTCTGATTAATCTAGAAATCACTGATGCTGGCCCCAAGGCTAATGTAATTAACCATTATAAATTAAATAGTTATGGGTTTGCACTTTTGACCACGTGTAGCGTGTCATCTGGTGTTTTTCTCATCTACAGTGCAAGGAACTATTTAGTAGTGTATCTGTTGATTATTTTGACGTTCCCAGATTCGCTTGATCAAACCAAGGTTTTCGAATTTCTGTTTGCCAGTACATGCTCTAGTTTTCCTTTCATTTTCATTTTCATTTTCATTATAGATTCTTACTCTAGCAAAATCCAACTGATAGATGTCATGCTTCAATTGCAGTTTGGAATTCTAGGCAGTTTATTTTGTAATTTGGGACCTGTTATTTTTTATTTTGAATCATTGCTTAATTAGAAAAATTTTGATTCTGAATTTGATAACAATTCAGTGTAATGCTAAACTTGCAGGATCAGAAAGTTTCCAGGACAAACTGAGTCAACTATGAGTGCGGAAGTTGAGTTGATTTCAACAATGGTGGAAAAGAAATCATGGACACGGCCACCTATTCAAATGGAGTTCCAGGTTTTTTTTTCAGCGTCTTATTCTTTGCCCATTTCTGATCCTAAAAATGCCTACTTTTTTCCAGCTAAAGTTTATTCTCTTAGATTAAACTTATATCTTGCACTGGTTAAGAAGTTATTTGTCAATTAGACACTCAAAATTTATTGGAAAAGTTGAGTTTTGTCAGAATATCACCATTGACAATTTTTTGTTCCAGCAATCAACAGCTTGTGAGTGATCTGTCCCAATTTAAGGGCTTGAAACTATTTCTCACTATTATACTGTTTCAATGCCTATAGCCATACGCCTTTCTCAGCACAAAAATGAGATCAGGAGTAGGAATGAAATAGTAAGTTTATATCAGAAAGTCTGATTTTAAAAAGATCAACACGATATATTGCTCTCTTATGTCTTACGAAATAATGAAATGCATTTGTTAAATAATCAAGACCGTTCTAGCAAGCAAACTTATGTATATATTTGGTGTGTGTATTTATTTATATGATCTTCCACGTGTCCACTATGATGTGTAGAATTGGAAATCGGCATCCACTTGAATCCGAATATGATTAATCATCCACAGGCAAGTGAAGTAACACCACTTGAACCAATCGAAATTATTTTGCTGCCAATTCCCAGTTTGTTCTATGATTTTTTTTTTTAAACTGATACATTAGATGTATGAGACACACTTCTTGTATAATTTACTGCAATCCTATCTACTGTCACTCGAACTGTCATAGAACGAGCACAATTGCCTTCTGAGATTTTACATTTATATTTGTTCTTCGTTTCATATAATTGTTTTCCATTTATTAAAGCATATTGATTCTTTGATTACCTTAGGTTCCAATGTTCACTGCATCGGGACTGAGGGTCCGCTTTCTCAAGGTACATACTCTATTTATTCCACTACCATAATTATCTGTCATCATTCTTTTTCTCACTACCATAACCTTTCTTTTTCCTCTAGGTATGGGAGAAGAGTGGGTATAACACAGTCGAATGGGTTCGTTACATCACGAAAGCAGGATCATATGAGATCAGATGTTAGTTTTTTATCTGCTTAGAAACCGATGGAGCGTGAGCTTTGGGGGGTGCCAAATGATTTGGATATTGATAACGTAGCAGTGGTTCAGATAAGATGATACAATTGTTGTTTCACATTGGATCCTTCTACAGGTTTGAGCGCCATATATGTAAAAATGTTGAATGAAATCCATTGAACAACTCATCTGTATTTCCATAGAAAAAAGCTATTCGTTTGTATGATTTTACCTTTTTGTTGTTGTTCTTTTGTACTTGATTGTCAGATGTTTCAGTTGGATAATAGTGATTGGTGTTCGTCATGAGATTCATCTGAAATTAGTGAGAAAGACACTGAATAGTCACGTTGTCTAGGCCCAATTTTTATTTAGGAGTAAACCTCTCAAAAGCCTCAATGAGCGTCCCTTTGTTTTTTTGGAAATATTTAATTTTTTGAATAGATTAATTTTGAAAGTAACTAATTCAGTTTTATAAAAAAATTTATTAGCCATTAGGATAAATTAGGAAGTGCACTTATTTTGATGGTCAATGTTCTTAGACTTCCTTTTCACTAGAAGGAAGTCGCAAAGAGTGTTCATGTTACAATGGTCGATCACGAAGAGGCCATATTTAATGGGATTAAATGAATAGTGTTTTTTTTTCCAATAGTAAATTTACTTATTGGCTGCGTATTTGGAAGGTGAAAGATTATGGAATGCAGAAGGCATTCTTAGTTTTTAAAATCATCTCTAAATTTATTTATTTTAAAATTGCTTTTATAAAATTATTTCAATAGGAAAATAAATTGTTTAACTAGTCGTATTCTTTTTTTTTTTTAAAATATTCTCAATTCAATTCATCTCAATTTATAAATAAGAAATAACTATATTCAAAAATATATATTTAATTTGATATTCATAAGAAAACAATTCTATATTTTATAAAATATTTACTAATATAAAAAAATACAAGTTTAAATCTATATAAAATTTTATAAAATATTAAGTCAATAAAAAATTCATTGCAAAAGATTTGATAGAAGGGAAAAAAGAAACGGAGGAAGCTCAGGAAAAACGTAAATCCAATTAACGCCATTAGTAAGACAATTGCTACATTGCCCAATTAATTATCGATTGATCATCAAATCAAACAGATTTGATTTTCTTTGAGAACCCCCGTGGAACGACTCAATCATTAGATAATTCTAGAAGTACACTCAAAGCCCCGGTCTACTGTGCAATAGCATCAAGTTATCACTAAGTATCCATGATTCGGTCTTACGGTATATTTATGGAGATTTTTTTTTTTTTAAATAAGGAGCACAACTATGAAAAAGAATGTCAAATTATCACTAAAAAATTTATAGTTCGATCCCTAATTATGAAATATTTATAGAAATTTTTTCCTTCAAATAAGATGCGCAACTATGAGATACTAAATCACTTACCGTGAATACTTCCTAATTTATCCAGATGATCAATAGACACTTCAACAAAATTGAACCGATCATCCAAAACTGGATGTTAGTTCAATATTTTTTTTTTCTAGAAGTACACTAAAAAATCAATCTTCAAAATATTTATACCTAATAACATTTTAGTTCCGTTTGATAGGAGTGATTGAATTAGGATTATGTTTTTAAAAAGTTGTCACTATGACGTTTGATAGGGTTGATTACAGGTAAGATTAAAGTTGATTAAGAGTAGAATTCACAATCTGAGAAGTGATTATTAATTCTACCTCTAATCTTATCCTAATGAACTCAATCCTAATCATATCACTCTTACCCAGAACCTTAAACTATGACCTCTTAATTGTTCGCTCTTTGTGCTTTACTCAAACGGAGCCTTAAACTCTAACCTCTTAATTGTCCGCTCTAGGTATTTTCTACTACGTATATCTGTTTTATTCTTATTCCTCTAGGTATGTTTAATTAAAAGCTATGTAATCGTAATATAATAAACTTTATAATATAATATGATAAAATTAATATTACATTACTATATTTAATAATAAAGTTATATTTTATGTGGGTAGGCTTTGATTCCAATGATTATATTCTTTTATTTGGATATACTATTTTTTATAAAAAATATAATTCATATTATTATAAAATAATAAAAATATCCTACAACGGCAGTTAACAGCGAGTGACGATAGTCAACAGCGAATGACGACAGTTGGAGGTGCCGACAGCACTAGTTGAAAGTGACCAGCGCTGACGGCGGTAGCAGCAACACATTATTTTTTATAAAAAATATAATTCATATTATTATAAAATAATAATAAAATATCCTACAATGACAGTTAGCAGCGAGTGATAACAGTTAGCGACGAATGACGACAGTTGGAGGCGCCGACAACAGTAGTTGAAGATGGCCAACGCCGACGACAGTAGTTGAAGGTGGCCAACACCGACGACAGTGGTTGAAGGTGGCCAACACCGACAGCGGCGGTTGAAGTTGGCCAACGACATCGATGACCAATTAGTGCAGGAAATATAATCCACTTTGTAATGAAAATTATAAAATTTTATTATCTTTTATAATTCATATTACAGTTTTAAAATTATATCAAATAAAATAATTAATATTATAATATAATATTAATTTTTTTATTAAAGTTAATTACGCCTCCAAACGTAAACTGCCTTCATCTATAAACTACATTACATGATCTATGCATACATTATTTAAGAATAATTATGATAGTAAAAAAGCAATTCACTCAACCCAACACCTCTACTTACTCATATTCAAGAATAATTATGATACCACAAGGGCGTGCTTACGTAGGATTATACGTATTGAATAGTCTCAAATAAGCTGATCTCGCTATACTGTAACCAGAAGAAAATGAGAGAATGCCACACCTACAACTAACACCAATTATTGCAGGCATTAAAACCAAAGTATGAAGCGCTTTGGGATTTACCAGTTCTTAAATACAAATGAAATATAAATCCAAGTAATAACTGCAACCGAGATACTCGAGCTTCTATTCGATTAAACAACAATAGCTACATATAGATCAAATGTAAATAGAAAAATTGTGTAATAACCAAGCTTAAGTAACATCCCTGAGAAATCACATACTTTGATATGTTTATAAACCTTACAACTTCTTGAATCGTGATGTTTGAATCAATCTTTGAGGTGGCTGCCGATAATGCATACTAATTCAACTAAAGGATTCTATCTTGAAGATCATAGATAAGGCTGGATGCAATGGAAGTCAACTTCTTGCCCGTCTCCCCAGCAATGTTTGTGAGGGAAGATAAATCCTGTGATGCCTAAAAGTACAAAAGAGCACATGAAGTAAATCAACATATACTCAGAAAAACAATGACACTTGTAATCGGATTCCTAAAAGCCTAAACACCAATTTGATAACCACATGCAAGTATTTTCAAAGCTCGACTGGAACAGCAAAGCCATTGGCTTGACAAAAAATTTCCATTGAACCACCTGGAAAAACCAAGAACCAGCAAGGCCACTGGTTCACCCACCATTCCAATTTGGGAACACTGCCCATGAGAGACCATGAGAAATGAAACTTATTTAAGTTTCTTAAGACATAAGACAATCTCACTCTTAATTTTTTTTTAGTTTCATGGAAATCCTCGCTCATGCACTCCTGACCAATTTATAAGCAAAGTGAATAAAGCATCTCTAATAGTGTACCTGGAAAGAGATACGGTTGATGAGATCAGCAGCAGTCAAATCTAGACTGGAATTTTCTTCTGTACCATTTCCAAACAGCTCGGCACTTGAAATGGCTTTGGAGTCCTACGTAAATAAATAAAATGGAGAACACTTCAAATAATAATAATATCAACAATAACCCATCAAATTCTAACATAAGCAAAAGAGAGATAGGATGAAGTCTAAATTATGTGAATCTCAATCAAGAAGATCAAGCTTGGTATTCCAAACCGTTCACCAGGATATTACTAAATTATCAAAACGTTTATAGCTACAATATAAGTTAACCCTAAGAGTGATAAGACCATGCCCATCAGAAGATTACATGAGGTGTTACTTACAAGATGCCATAAATCCAATTATCCAGTTCTAAAATCTAAACAATAAATAGGTTGGGCTTTTGTACAACAAAATAAGCTTTTGAATTAAGTGATTACCCAGTAATGGCATCCTATCTCAGGTTCACTCCACTACTACATTCTATTACTGGTTTATGTTTAGTAGTCTACATGAGCATAAGCATTTGGAAATAGCAGTTACCTAGCACTTGTTCATGAATCTACAGATTTTCTTGTGTCACACAACTTTAATACAACTTATGCTTGTATAAATTAAACATACCGTGAACCTTTGAAGTGTTCTGTGTGCTTCGTTCTCACTTGCATTGCTTTGATCTCCAAAGAACTGTGCTGAAGAAATTGACTTGGCATTAGAGAATTTCTGCCTCGCTTCATTACTTTCCTGAAGTTGAAGACCAAAATAAGAGTTAACCATATTCCACAATATAAGTGTATAATGACAATATAATGAGCAATCGGTTGAAGTGTGGAAAAAAGATGTAGCAACTACAGTTAATCACAAAATAGTATACTGAAAATTAACTTAAAGTGTATCCAAACTAATAGTTAAACATCCACGTCAATTCTTAAAACACAATTTTTCAGCATAAGATATATAACCCTGCAGCATTCACATATTCTGCTTGAGGATGCAGTTTGGCTTTCATGGTTAGGGCAAAAAGTCATGATCTCAAGGCCCTACCCAAATTTTGGGCTGCTTCAGTGTCTAATCTTTCAGGGTTGGTTCTCATTTCAATTTGTTTTTGTCTACTATTTTTCAAACCAAAGTCGAAACAGATTGATTGTTTATTTTACTTCTCTAAGTTCAGAAGTTCAGAGCATATATCATCCTAGAATAGATAAATTATGGTGGAATAGATAAATAATTACCCTTGATTAATATATATTTGATCAATTCAAGAAAAATATTAAGTCACAAATACCAAAGATGGTAATGGCAAAGAAATGTTTGATCAAAGTTTATTAGTCATACCTAACAATTTGAGTAATAAACATCATAAGATAATTTATAACATTTTACTACAGGACTTAATCATGCAGAAATAATTTAAACACATATAAATACCCATCAATATCAACATAGTGATAAAATGTCTTAGCAGTAGTATACCTGCACCTTTGATGAAGTTGAGCTTGACTTTTTCTGAAACCCACTGTCTACTCCAAACTCCGCAAAGAAGCTTGAAGATTTTGGCAGAGTAACATGTCCGATCAGTTGAGCACCTCCAGCATTATTCTCAGTTGCATTGTTCTCCACATACTCAAACCGAGAAGGAAACGATGGAACATCTGTAATCTTTGATTTAACTAAAGATGTTGTAGCAGGAGCTGGTTCTTCAGGCTTCTGATCATATAGACTTTCATTTGGCTGAAATATAAACATTCAGAAAGATTAAGGTTCATGGTCAAAAGAGATATTAATGTGATGATACACTAAAAGGAAGATCATGAATCAGAAATGATCTAACCTTGCATCTTTAATGTCAATACGTGAGGGGATTAGAGAAAGTGAGTAACATTTCAAAACATAGGACTCTAAGTACGGAGACATGAACAGAAAACAAATTTTGTCTTTCAGCATAATAATACATGAGGGATGGAATGTCAAAGTGCAAACACCTAAAGTTGTTCGTACATAGCAGCATTGACTACCTTGGGGGTGTACTGGTTTTACTAAATATTCGACAAAAATGCAAAGTGTAATGGATGACTTGGGATCAGCCAGCGATTGAGAACTTTTGAATTTTGAAGTAGCAGATTACCTTTGTTGTGAGCTTCCTCACACCAAGACCACCAGCCTTCCCTCCGGTCTTCCTTGAACCAATAGGTTTCTTGATAGAGGATATGACTGTTGAACGAATAGGAGCTTTAGGCGAATGTATAATTTCAGGATCAGGCTTCTCGTCATTCAAACTGTTCTTCGTTGCATCTACAAGTTTAAGTTCAGGCAATCCATTTGTGATATCAGATGAAGCAGATGGCACAACAGTCGATGAAGGGATAGCATTATCTTCTGTGAAGCTTTTCACAACCTCCTTTGAAAGTATCTGCTTATACAACTCAGCCGCTCTAGATGTATACTTTGCATCAGTTTTACCACCATCAGCCCACCCATGCTGCTTAAAGAAAACTTGTGCACGGTTGTTGCCTCCAAAAACCATTGTCTTAAGTTGCTCAGGAGTCCATGAGTCCAAATTTGTAGATCTAAAATAGAGGAATACACTTCTTTAAAATATGATCAAGTAGCATTTTTTGTGTACCAGTTCAAAAATCTAGTCAAACACTTATAATGACATTATGACACTCCAGACCAGCTTTGGAAGTTAAAGTTGAAAGTAATATAGAAGTTCATAAATAGAAATGTATATAGGGCCATAACATGATAGCTAATAAAGCAATATCCTATATATGAAACTAACATATTTCCATACAATTCCACCTCAAACTAGAGTATCGATATATGCTAATGCCAGTTTATTATAAAAAAATAGAACAAAAAGTCAAAAGGATAAGAAAATAAGGGGTCATACGAGCTAAGAACTTTGGAGGCACAATGTTGAGCTGGAGCTTCAAAATGGTATTATTTGCCTTCTTGACAGGCAATAAATGGTTTTGATGGTGAAGTTGGTTTGATCTAACTCAAAGCAGTATAAAATGCTTCCTTAAAAGAGCATATATCGTGCACTTAACTCTCCTTAAATTATTATATGCTGAGATTTAATTGGCACGTCAAGTAGGGGGTAGAACAGGAGATGGAATCCCAAAGGAACAAAACATGGCTTGATGATGATGGTGCATAAAGATCGCTCAAACATGAAGTGAACCGGTAAGTGCTTAGAAAAGAGTTCAGACCTCGTCATTTTCATCTTTCAAATTATATATATATATATATATATATATATATATATAT
>JBAMIB010011357.1:0-16973 GCA_037177415.1 Kaempferia rotunda
AAAAAATCGTTGTTAATATGAAAAGTAATGAAAGAATATGAATTGTCCACTTGAATATATTAATTTGGTAGGCAATAATTAAGATATCTGCGTAAATTATTATTATTATTATTATTATTATTATTATTATTAATATTATTTTAAAAATGAAATAACTAACTTCTCACATTTTTAAAACTAAAAATGTGTAATGAGTGTGGAGAGGTGAACTTAATGTGCAAAACGGCCTTAAAATGGTCTCACATTTTCATTCATGCAAAAAATATATAAAGTATTTTTTAAATTTTTATATAAAGAATAAATGATAATTTTTACTCGTTTAATTTCTTGTATTAATTATCTAATGTATGAAAAAAAAAAAAGATTATAATAATCTATTTATTGATTTCGTTTTAACGTGAGTTTATGGTTTTTTTTATACTAATTCAATTCGTAGCAGATCAAAGTAAACAAATTTTTTATTTTATTTTATTCGGATTGATTTGACTTTTTAAAATGAAATAAAAAAACTAGTTGATATATGTTCGATGTAATTCAATCGGGTAAACTTAGTGTAAGTGACATCATATGAGTGTTGTATAGACTCTTTATATTATATTTTTATATATATGTATATGTTAATAAAGGTATTTTCTCTTTTGTTATTATACTTATTTTTATTAGTGTCAAATAACTAAGCATAATATTAATCGATTAGGTTAATCGATAGTGAGATAATATATAGAGAACACTACTTTTAACCATTTCTAGTCAAGTATTAACATTCAGGGACAATGTTAATGCGGTGGGACTAGCATGTAAATCAACTCGATGACTTGATCTCACAAGTCTTGGATATGTAATATGCAAGTTGACACATGGGTATGCATTAGAGAATGTATACTAAATGACCCGCCGTGATAAAGTATCATGGATTGTTATATGAGTGTCATATAATTTCTCATGTGACTATTTGTATCACTATTTGTGGCTGGTAGCTTGTCCTCCCCATGAAGCATGAAAGTTTATCTTGACAATGTTGGGTGGGGGAGGTCTCCAAGATACCCGAGCTTGAGGTGACGCAACAGGGATCGGGTTCTCCGCGGCACTGGCTGAGAGAAAAGCTTCAAGGTATGTTGCACCATCCCTTAGGCATTTGATAGGATTTTGATCTTCATTATCGGCCCACATAGAGTTTCTTGCATTCCAAATGTTCCAATTCTGATCAGCTGGAAAGACCAGCTTCTTACCAGATATTACTTTCACCTCGTATAGTTTGTGATTCCTCATCAGAGGAATTATCTTGTAGCTCTTGTGATGAATTACCAGATGCTTCAACAATAAAATACCATCGAACCGGCTAAAGTTATGAAAGTAAACATTACAAATACGCTTATCTCTCTTCACAACATATTCCAAATGAAATATAAAAGAAAAAATAACTCTCATACTCCTATCATTAATATCAGGATAGAAGGCAATATGATCTTCACTATAAAAGGTAGTTATTGCATCTAAATCGATAGAAGAAAGATCCTGACCAGGAGAGACCACCAAGTAACCGCAGCGTAAGGAACGTGTACATTATTCACTAGTACAATCTCCAAATCGGCAACAATGAAGGGTCGACTTTTAGCTTTTTTAAGTTTTATAGAGGTAATCAACTTGGGAACACGAGACTTTTTACGAAGAAGTGATTTGACATATGGGAGTTCACCACGGCATACCCCATGAGACATAACAGACAGAATACCAGTTCGAATCTCCATAGAACTTCTAGTACTAGGAATACGTATAGAAACAGATAATTCAGCACAAGAATCAGCGTATGAGTAATACACACGAATAAACACACGCTTAATAAGGGTTTTATCATAGAACTTAGCATAATGCAACACTAATTCCTCAATCTTCTTATAGACTAAGAATTTTGGAAGATCCACCTTATCACGCAAGGGAATAGCTTTACCTAAAGTAGTAGATACTGAAGGAGATAAAGGAAATACCATCTCATAGCCAATAGTAAACTTGATATAATCAGAAACAAAAGTATAGACGTTCTCCTCCAAAATATTAATAAAGGCAATGATGAGAAGATCACAATCAATAGCATGAGGGTAGGGCTCGTTAAATTCGCTCGAAACATAGAAAGAACCCTTATAAAGGTCTTTACATTTAGTAGAGTCCATACTACTTTCTAAACGATCCCAAACATGATAATCATAACGAGGCTCAGAGCTATAAGAATGAGATGAGGTAACTTTTGAACCATAAGACCTATTAAATAACATTTGAGCGCTAAAAACACAACTAGAAGAAGAAATATAGGGGAGAGAAAGACTCATATCGGAATAGAGCGAAGGATACGAATCGAAACTAACACCAATAACGTCATAAGCTTCCAGGAGACTCATTCCAGCATAGATCGAAGAATACCAATGGAAACTAACACCAATAACGTCATAAACTTCCTCCAGAGACTCATTCCTGCATAGATCGAAGGATACCAATGGAAACAAGCACCAGACACAGTAATAATAATCAGAATAATAAGTATAACCAATAATATGACATTCAAAATAACCAGTAATAAGACATTAAAAGACAGCACCTCAGTAAAATACAATAGAGGGTTAGGCCTTACCCCTCTAAAGGGCGATCCCATCCTTAAGAAACCATACAATAGAGAGCGGGACCGAGCACCTCTAAGGACTGACCCTTTAAGGCAGTCAATCTTCCTTTGCAACATAATAGTCATGAGAAATTTTAATTCCATTGTTTTTACATTTATTTGCCGATGTAGTGGGGTTTAGTGGTCTATCCCTTATTGGGAAACCACCCCATGTGTACTTCTTAACAACTCTCACTTTAGGGATCATTAATATACACTAGCCCAGAGGGTTTCCATATTACTAAGGTGCTTCAAGAGGATATACTACTATAAGGGGTACCCAAAAGGAGTTGTAGACTCTCCTCCTTAGATTCCGTCTTTACTAAAGGTTGCTTCGAGAGTCTACTTACCCCTTTCTTGCATGGCATAGAAGAAAAGGGATTCATTCAGTCCCCAATCTCTTTAGTGCTTTATTTGAGTCTTTCGGTTTATGTTCTATCCCCAGTTTATATAAAATACTTAAATCTTGTATGCCCTGGGGTTCGGGGATCAGTCAATCTTTCCTATTCCCCTTAAGGGTAGGCGAGGCTTTTTAGTGGTTGCTTTATAGCCTTTATGTTATATTACAATATATATACTTGAGAATTTATATACTTAAGTATACTTTCAGTTTCTTTTCCCCTAAAGAGTGGACGTGTTGTTTGGGTCTTTAGGGAACTATACTTTCAGTTTATTTTCCCCTAAAGAGGGTACGTGTTGTTGGGTCTTTAGGGAACTATACTTTCAGTTTCTTTTCCCCTAAAGAGGGTACTATGTTTGATGAAAAGTACTATTTTTATTTCAAAATTATAACAAAGAAAGTTAATAAATTGACATAAAACTTGCATTACATGTGTTTCTCAACCCGCGGGTCAATCCAAGCCCGTCACGGGCCGACCATGTGGGTTGCGGGCATAGGCGGGTCGACTCGTTGTGGGACCCAACCCGCTTAAATTATTTGGCAAAGTGGTCAATCCGATAGGCCCAACCCAAATTAACGACTCTACACACCGTTTACATTTTGGATAGGGTGAGGTGGCCTCAATTGGGTTGGGGTGGGAAAGTGAAAATTGTCATTTAATTTCAAATGAGTAGAGAAGCAAAGACACATTTTCATGTCTTGCCTCTATTGATTAATGAGCAAAAATCAAAAGGGCAACCTTTATTTTTGGAATCATCGAGATGATACTCCACTTTGATTTTTTTTATTAAAAGGGTGTCTCATTGCCTTGTAAAATGACCTAACTACCCTCTTCTACACTGCTTTCATTATTATTTCTGTCCTATATTTCTTGTTTAAATCTTGAACCTAGGCGTATTGTAGCAGCTAAGATCTCGTAGCTATTCTACTACACACGTATAACAACTACAACATGATATTTAATTAAGACTAAAATTATTTGAGCCTGGAAAATGATTTAAATGACATTTTTGAGTCTGAAACAATGCCATTATGGGTTCCACCTTGTATTAGTTGTAGATCTTTGAACAAACTTCGATTTGTTATATTGTGCGTTCTGTGGTTCAATTCAATTCAAAAGTTATGTTCTTTTAAAGTTTAAGGTTTAACATTCAAGCTGTAGTGGCTACGAAACCATAAGTACTACATTTACGTGGTAGTTCAATTGTAGCAGGTACGAAATCATATCTACTGCACAGTTGTAACAGCTATGATTTCTTAGCTGCTACAACGTGAATATTAAACCTTAAACTTTGAGAGGTCATAACTTTTGACTCGGGTTGAACTACAAACGTACAATATATAAGTTCAATTAGAGATCTATAACTGGTTACAGGTTGAAACTCATAACAACCCAGCTTCAGCTAAAAAATATTGTTTAAAGACTTTTCAGAGGCTCCGAACAATTTTAGTCTTAAAATTTTTCCCCATGTTGTAGCAGTTACGGGATCGTAGTTGCTACAACACACCCTTAGGCTGGAAATATAGGAGATAGATAATAATGAGAATAGAGTAGTGGAGGACAGTTGTGTCTTTTTATGGGGCATGGGGTGCCCTTTTGATAAAAATCAAAGTAGGGTGCCCTTTTACAATTTGGAGAACAAAGGGTGCCTTTTGATTTTTGCCCTTGATTAATTGGTGGAATGAGATTTCACACATGACAATTGACACAGAACAAAACCATGTGTTGTCTATCATCGTCTACCTGGGTTTAGCCACATGACTTTGGATCTTATCTCTGCATTAAACTTATCTTTGCCACCGTGAGGTTATATGATTGACTATTGTTTCTCCCAACTATTTGGGTTTGACTACATGATACCTATCCCCATTAATTTCTACACAAGGCTATATTGTTGGTCCCGTGTAGGTGTGTTTGATCAATAGAGAAACGACATACGTGTTTGCAACTTTAAAATTCCACTTCTGTTGTTGCGATCTCAGCAAGGACACAAAATTATTAGCTGCGCAATAAAAGGAAAATATAGACCACATACCATTGTACGCGTTACTTATGTGGTTTATGATTCTTCATACTCAATATGTTCATGGCCTATGACCCTTTCGGAGAATTATTCCAAGAATCTATTATTTTTCTCCTCTTTGATAAATTGTACAATATCAACGTTGATGTTTACAGCAGGTTTTACAAAAGGGTGGGATAAAACAATAAGGTTCAATGACAACGAATAAATTTAGGGCTTTTTGTATTCTATATAAGGAAGATGATGCTTTGTTTCAAACCTTTTAACTCTTGTAATGACCTCGTCCGCAAAGTGCTTCGCCAGCACAACTTTGCTGATGTGGCATCCAATTGTCGACTTGTAAAACACCATCAGTTGATGGTATGATCATTTCTCTTGTACGTGACTAGTTCCTATGGTGAATGATGGCTTCATCCAGGTACCATCGATCTATTGGCTGGTGTGATCGTTTCTCTCGATTTACGACCAACGACTCAATCTAAGGTCATCAATCAATTGGACATCATCCATTAGTTGATTGCTTTGATCGAGTCCCATAGTTTGAGATCTTTGCGTGGGATTCCACAAATATCCTTGCAGTAGATTTGTAATAAAATTTTGGTCAGCTGCTCATAAGTCGACTAATTTAGGTCGACCCTTGGTTGATTGCTCTAGTCGACTTGTTAATTTGACTTTGGCCCATCTAATGGTCGGGTTTGCCTAGATTGAGTTCTACCCTCGCCCAATTACTAGTTTGCTACAGTTGCCATTTTTAGCAGTCTTCCGTCATGCTTCTTGTCCTTGGATGCATGAAGCCCTCTAGCATACTGTGCCATCCTTTTCACTCCACCTGTGTGCTCTCCCATTAAGTTTCTTATCCCTCGGATGCATCGAGCTCATTGATTCCTTTCGCATGTCATCCTTCATGCTTACTTGCATCTTTTGCTTCTTGATACAGTCGCCTTTGATGCTCCCCATCCTATGGTCCTTCAAGTGCAATACCACCCTTCTCATATTTAACTCGAACCTCGTGCCATCAGGTGCACACTTAGATGCACAAGTTAAGCCATAATGTAATGATTAACTTAAACTCTTTGTCCAAAAATACCTGTGACCACACCAAATCACTCTGAGGTTCCAACATATATCTCTAATTATATCTAAATTATTTTTATTATATTGATTAATATTTCTTGCTACATCACATTAATATACAAGTTTATATCACTAATATTATTAAAATTAATTAAAATATTTTAGTTACATTACTTTGATTTTTTAGTAATTGGTTACTGTTACTCAGGTCAACTACCACTACTTCCCATCCCAGTTCATTTTCTTTTTGACCTTCTTGATGGCCATCTTCCTCAACATACTAGTGATGTTAGCTAATATACTCGTCATCATTAATAGCTGTGTGCTATCCAGATTTTACCATAATGTGCTGTACATATAACTTCTTAATGTACTTTGTTGAGAAAAATAGCCATTCTCCATTTATTCTAAATATTTGATTGAATTCGCAGGTATATTTTGATCTACCCTCAGGGTTGTGATGTGTGCAATCATCTTTCTTTGTTTCTTTGTGTTGCTTACCACGACAAACTTCTACCAGGTTTTCAATATAATTTTTGGTGTTCTTATTGGTTTACACAGATTAATCTCTAATTTTAGTACTTAACTTGTGCCTTTGTACTTCACGTATTGGCAGGGTGGAGCCATTTTGCACAGTTCACAATAGCTGTAGTCAATAAAGATCCTAAGAAATCTAAGTATTCTGGTTAGTCAATGTCCGACAATATGAACTTGCAGGTATTCTATTAAGTTTTACTAATCTTTACCAGGAGCTTATCCTTATAAGAAATTTTGCAGATACATTACACAGATTTTGGAAGAAGGAGCATGATTGGGGTTGGAAAAAGTTTATGGAGCTATCAAAAGTTTATGATGGTTTTATTGTTGCTGACACACTTGTTATCAAAGCTCAAGTTCAAGTTATAAGGTTTCTGTTTTGTGACTGCATCCACTTAATACTATCGCTAACATTATTTCTAACTTTATTTTTCTTCTTGAATGGATATCATAGTTAACAAGAAAGCTTCCTTGTGTTACATATGCTGCATTATCATTCAACTAATCTAGACCATGCTGTGACCTTTTCTTGTTGACAGAAAAGGGAATAACAAGTGTTAGAGGTTTTTTTTGTTGATATATTATAGTATTCCATATTTTGTATAGCAATGTGTCCAGATATTTAAAACCAATGGATTTTTTGATGGCCCTTAAAGATCCATATTAAAGTAGAATACTTTCCCTTTTGATGTATCATATGGCACTATGTTTAGCTAAATTAAACTCTGTGATTCTGAAATTCTTAGCTAAATTAAACACTGCGATCTGAAATTCTTAAGTTAATAGTTCTCGTGTTACATTGTCATTTGAAATTTTGATGTTATGTTAGAGTCACTCTATATTTTTGTAGTAATAATAGTTGTCTTTTGAGTTTAATACAGTGTAATTTTATCTTCTTAATATGGTGTTTGCATGATTCTCTTGGATTAAGGATTTTCTTCTTGAATCCCCTTAAGAAGACACTGGGGTTTCATGTGATGGTATGGCCTTTCCTTCTCAATAATGTTACTTGTTCTTCTACATCACCATCATCATGTGTTCTTTTACTAGTTGCCATTCTTCTCGCTCTCCACGACCCAATTCCTTTTGTTTTTTTGTCATCTCACTGGCCTTTCTTTTCTACTCTCATGGCGGTGTCTCCTCTGCCTCTCATAGGGTTTCTTCTCTCGTCTTCTGTTGTTTCAGCCATCTGATCCTCTCCACAACCCTTCACAATTTGTCAATGGTTGTAAGCTTTCTTACGATATGTTCACCATGAAGGGGGTGTTAAGGAAGAAGATTATATCTAACTCCTTTGAAAATTCATCACAAACTTCAGTCCAAATTGTTTTGCATATAAAAATTTATCAATTGCTACATTGGTTTTGCATGCCTATTTTTCACTGAGTGGCTTATTAGTTTTGGTTTTTCACTTGTAGGCTTTTTTCTATTTTGTATCATAGGCTAGATATTTTTTTAATATATATGCTCTAGCTTATTTGGGTGGAGGGGAGTCTTAGGCCAACGGTAAAGTTGTTGCCTTGTAATCTAGAGGTCACGAGTTCAAATCCTGGAAACAACCTCCAAAAAAAACAGGGTAAGGCTGTGTACCATGGATCCTTCCCAAACCGTATGGTGGGAGCTTCATGCACCAGACTGACCTTTGTTTTTTTATGCTCTAGCTTATATGGGTATTATAGTTATCAGATTATAGCTTAGTCCCACATTAAATTTGGTTATTTGGTGTTATGCTAGAAGATAGTGTATTGATTACTTTCATACTTTGTGATCAAAACACAATTTTATCCCTATATTATGACAATGGAATTTTAATACCCATGCTTTTATTATGCATGGGGTATGAATGCCTGATGTGATATCTCTGTTGAGAGCGGTACTTTTACTTGTTTAATCTTATATTCTAAGTTCTTATTATGGCTTCTTTGCTATAGGTGTATAATTTTGTTGTGGTAGATTCTGACTATGGATATTTTACTTCATTTTTGTACCATATCTTTATTATTGCTGAATTTTTCACACCTGAATTTGATTATTTTAGAGAGATGTCAGATCAGCCTTTCCGTTGTCTTGATGGGCTGTATAGAAGGGAACTGGTACGAGTGTATTTGTCAAATGTAGATCTAATTTGTCGGCGGTTTCTAGAAGAGAGGATAGGGAAGCTTAGCAAGTTCATTGAAGATAAAGTGAGGTGGTCCAGGTATGCATTTGACTGAATTTTTTTAACATTGTTTGTGAATCATGAACTTCATTTGTATCTATTTTTTATTGCATCTGGTTTGTATAGATTTTAGTATCCTAAGATTTTCTTTCCACGGGTGCAATCTTGTGTTGAATTTTACTTGGATTTTGCAGTTTTAGAGCCTTTTGGCTAGACATTGATCCATGCAGTAGGCGGCGTATGTCAAGAGATAAGACAGATGCTATATTGAAAGTAATAGTCAAGCATTTTTTCATAGAGAAGGAAGTCACATCTACTTTGGTTATGGATTCCCTGTACAGTGGGTTAAAAGCTCTGGAACTTCAGAGCAAAAATTTGTTAGGGAGATCTAAATCAGCAGATTTAGAAGAATTACCAGCGCCTGTGGTTCATGTTAATAAAGAAATGTTCGTGTTGACTGATGATATCCTTTTGTTGATTGAAAGAGTGGTATCTGACTTTTTGCCCCATCAACCTTTGCCTTCGAAAGATGACAAGTGTTTACAGAACCGTACAAAGGTAAGAGAAGGTATCCTATGGTTGGTATACATGTGCTGGCATATGAGTTTCTTCTTTTGCAATTCTACACACTGATACATATAATATATGCATATATGTGGGACATTTTGTTTGGTTATTATCTGTTTAGCAGTTTGTCCTATGAAAAGTTATTGTTTAACATTATGGACATGATTTCCTAGTATACATTTGAAGTCATCATGGCAATGAAATACTTTTTTTTCCAGGCATCTATATCCAAATATTTTAATTAACTAAAATATGCAGGAAGGGAGTTCTGGAGATGAGTCTATTAAGGATTCTTTAGACCGTGATGAAAGGAGGCTTATGGAGCTTGGCCGTAGAACTATTGAAATTTTTGTCTTGGTCCACATATTTAGGTAACAAGCAATCATTTTACTTGTTGGTCAGTTTTTTTTTTTTGGCTAAATATTACTGTGGCATATTTCTGTACATTATAAGATATTTGTGTTTAAGCAGTAACGGTGATTTGGGACATATTTTGTCCCTTTTGGATCAGTTGATAAATGGTTATTCTGTTTCAGGATTGTCTTATCCAAAGTAACCTTGTTGTGAACGAACCTTAGTGTTATTTTATTGTTGGCAGCAGTCGAATCGAAGTTTCTTACCAAGAGGCAATTGCTCTAAAGAGGCAAGAGGAGCTGATTCGAGAAGAGGAAGCTGCTGGCATAGCTGAGAATGAAGTCAGATTAAAGTGTAATGCTAGTGAAAAGGAAAAGCGCTCAAAGAAAAAACAGGTCCACCAATAGTTACTAATTGAAATTTTTTAGCTGTCTTTGACAAATGATATTTGATAGTTACATTTTGGTTAGTTGTCAAATCAAATCGAAATGCTAATGAAAAGGAGGACTGTGCAAAGAAAAACAGGTTAGCCAGTAGGTACTAATTGAAACTTTTCACCTATCTATCATAAATATTATTTTTATATGCTTACATCTTAGTTAGAAGTCACATCAAAGCCTAACTAATTCTAGTTAAAAGGAAAAGAAACTTTTCACCTTTCTATCATAAATATTATTTTTATATACTTACATCTTAGTTAGAAGTCAAATCAAAGCCTAATTCTAGTTAAAAGGAAAAGTGTTGAAGGGGAACGCGGTTCACCTATAAAGTATTGAAACTTTTCATCAGTCTGTGAAAGGTAACATGATTAGATGTGTTGAAGTGTGAACACTGCGATTTATGAACTCATGCATTTTCTACAGTTTTGTTTATCATACAACATTCTCAAAACTTGTCTGTCGTCGCAGGTTTATAATTTTTTGCTTTCCTATTTAAATTTCAATCTTTATATCATGGCTTTTGCTGCAGTAACATTCTGTAGTCCTTATAAATATTTGTGCTTAAACATCAGTCCACCTTATCTGCTGGATTCTTTTCTCTCTTGTTTTATCTTGCTGGATTTTTTTGAGACCACGATTCATAAGGATTACATTTCAACATCCTCCATCTGTGAATTGTTATTATATGTAATTTAACCTGCCTTTTGGTTCCATGTTAATTTCACAATTGTGTTCAAGTAGGACATCCCTTTAAAACAGTTAAAGCTTATCCAAGTACAATCCATAAGTACAATATTAAGCTTGAATATTAGTCCTGCATTCTCAGTAATGTAAGGTTGGCCATACTGTTGATCTGACTGATTAAGTCTGGGAGTCTTGTGTTAAGGCCCCCTTGACTTCTGAGCAAATTTTGTTCTGTTGGGTTGGTGACCATGTAGTATTACTATATTACTTCAACCACGCTTCTTTATCACTGCAAGTTTTTCAATATCTGTCAATCCCAATATATTCTATGTAAACAAAAAGTTCTTAGATTATATAGGCCTGATAAACTAACGAACAGAAACTTCAACCTCACATCTGGCATGCACAACAGTGTTTGTATAAAACTTGTAAGACATTATGCACTCAAAAATATTTTTGTCTGGTTTAGCTGGCATTCCATATTGACTCGCATTCTTATTCCACAATAGAGGTGAGGAGCTTCTTGAGACGTCACCCATCCCATCTAGCATGCCTCACAGAGTACCTAACTAATTTGCACTAAAAGACATGTTGTTATTCATCTTTAATCTATTTAAAACACTTTACACCCATGGTCCATGTCCTAGAAACTTGATAGGAGTTGTAACTTATCTAAGGCCCTCTTCCCTATCCATCACCCTTTTCCTCATTAGATTGAGTTGTTAGAGGCCTACTGCCTTCCACTAGTTCTTGAACCACACACACCTACTAGAAGGGGTTGAATTTGATACCAGTAATAACATAGCATGTACTTGACAACATACAAACATCCAGTCATTGCCCAATTTAGCCAACATCCTAAATTGACAGCAAAATTTGACTTCTAAATGAGGAGCTTAACAAGAGGTCATCTATCTCGAAATTGCTTCACACCAAGCACACTTAAATATGGAGTTCCTTGGGAGATCCTAGTCAATTCTATCAAAATTATCTCTTTATTGGGATTACATAAAGAGGCAATCTGGTGCACGAAACTCCTGCCAATGCGGGGTCTCGGGGAAGAGTCTATTGTACTCAGCCTTACCTTTGCAAGAGTATGTTTCCAAGACTCGAACTCGTGACCTTAGGTCATACGGAAAAATTTTATTGTTGCGCCAAGGCTACCCATCTTTTATTGGGATTACATAGTTAATTTTACATCCATGGCCTACCATTCTTTCCCCTTTTGATGTGTGTTCTGATTCGGTTTTGCCCCCTATGTCCTAGAAGCCTGCAAGAGCTGCACCTTGTCCAAGCTCTCTGCTTGGTGATCACTCCTGCTCTTGTCAAATTGTCATTTGAACCATGTTTATTCTTGCTACTTTCCTGCTAACTAATGCTATTGTGGTCTATTCCCTTTCTTCTGATATAATAAGCATATTTAAGTTTTTTTTACTTGGTTTCAAATGTAAGATTTCAAGTTATTCTAGTCTTTCATATTCCATTGTTCTTCAACATCATACATACCTTAGTTTCCTTTTAGTAACTGGTAGCATCTTGAACAGCCTCACAATCGTAAATAAGCTGCGACTCTTTTTTCCTCACTAAAATTCAGTTGGTCTAGATTCTTCGGAATCAGATACACTATAGTTAACGCTAAAGAGAGTTTTTGTTTAAGCTATGAAATCATCTAGTTTGTCATTTTCGCAGGCTAACTTGCCAACCTCTTTTTATGCCTATCTAAAGTTGTAGTTGAATATTTCTAGAGTTATTTAGATGATAGATTGCTGTATACGATTCCAGCCACTGGCTGGCTTACTCAAAATATAGTCAGTCTAGTGGTTGGGATAGTCTTGACCATCAATCTATGGGAGAACCTTTTTCTTGGTATGAGTTATGCACTGCATTATCAATTACAAGGCCTATGCGAAACATTTGACCAAGATTTTTATACTGAATGGATTTTGGTCTGTTTGACTTCTTTTATCTTGTTTAGGATAAAGGTCCAAACATTAGATTGATGCACTGAATTAAATGGCATTTGAACCAGGCAAAAAGGAGGATATATTTGTATTTCGAAAATTAGTTGGAGTCCATAGCTCATCTTTATTATAAAAAAGGAAATGAATGAGCTTGAACTGAGGTAGCAAAAGGTGGAATCGCCACCACAGGAATGAGCTTGAATTGAGCACAATGGTAACTGAGCTTAATATTGTTTTGTAAGAGCTTGTTAACTCGATTTCTTTCCAAAGTTCAACTAGATACATTATTGTGCTTACAAGTTAGCTAAAGCACGACTCATTGGATGAACCATGTTTATTATTTGTTTAATGTGGTATATGGTATAGTTAACATTGCGTGAAAGAAGAGTTTATGAGATCAAAGTATAATTTGATTTATTAAGTTATTCAAAAAAAAAAAATATTACTAAGATGCTTGAAGAATGAAGGACAAACATTTTAATATCTACTTATAAAAATAAAGGGGTTATACAATGTTATTCTAATTTTTGAGTAACAGATGAAATCACCGTTCTTGAAAATCAATTTAATTTTATGTTTGGAAGATCAACTATAAATTCTATTTATTTGATAGGACAAGGGAAAAATATAGCGAAAAAGAAGCATTCATTTGTATAAGATTTTTATTGGTAGAATCCTAAACAACTATTGTGGTAAATTTTAGTGAAGAAAGGAATGGCTAATAGATAATATTAATGTAATAAAAGATATGTATACTAATTTTGTTACTAATGTTAGAGTTACTACTAGCTGGCAAACAATTTTTTCTATAGCTATAGACATCAAGGGTCATCTTTAAGTTCCTTTTTTTCCACATTAAAACTAGATGAACTAACCAATGATAGTCAAAATAAATCTCCTTAAGACAATATTGTGTTAATGTATGAAAATGTAATTAGATTAAATTTGAAGCTTAAATGGAGAAATATTTTGGAAACTAAATGTTTTAAAACAATAATTAAAATACCTATGCCACTCCTCCAAGAAGAATTTATTGTTCTGCCCGATAATCGGTATTAGAACTCTTCCACACCAACACTTGATGGTGGGCTCTCTGCTAGGCGACAATGGCCTCGAGGAGAGACTGCAGCCAAGGGTGACTATCATGACCTCATAACAACCTGGCCTAGACAGTAGGATGTTGCCACCAACAATGCCTCACGACTCCCTGGACACCACGGCAGGCTGTTGCCACCAGCAACACCTTGCAATTCCCCTATTTTCCTCCTTTTTATTTCTTTTTTTATCCCTTATCTCCATCATTGTGTTTTTTTATTCCTTCTTTGTGTTCTTTTGTAAGGAAAGGTATAACAACGTAGGAGTATAAGGAAAAATATAATAATGTAGGACCAAGATTGAAAAGAAAATTAAATATAGTATAATTCCTAACCTTATAAACTATATTACTACGATTGAACCAAATTATTCTATACATAAATTTGGTTCAATTTTAAACGGATAAAAATAAATCTGAACTAACTCAGTTTGAATCTACTTGATCATAATCACCATGTCTAGTTGGTGGACTTCACCTAACCCTAAACCCACTTTTACTCAACCCTAATTTTTAAAATTTTAATTTAATTTAACTTAATTAATTATTTAAAAAATTTAAAAACTACTTTAAAATGTAAAATTTTTAAATAAGATAAAATTTGATATCTAAATTTTTTTTGGTGTTCAAACTTTTATGATGTCAATAGGGATTGAGAGATAGTACTAGCATGTGATACAAAAACTAAAGTTCTAACTTTTTTCTATATTTGAAGCATTAAAGTAGATGCTTGCTTAATGCACCTTGCATTATTTTTTTGCTTATTCTTCTTCCAGGCTAAACAGAAGCGCAATAATCGCAAAGGTAAAGAGAAGGGAAAATATGACAGGGGTAACCTTGTGCAAGAAGTACTCCAGCAAGAAATTTACGAAGAAGAAAGGACTTCAGATTCATTCTATTCTGAGCCAGTAGAACATTCTATCAAGAAGATCGGTGCACGTGAAGATGCATCTGATATTTCTGACACTGTAGATGTTGCTGGTGAAATGCTTCAACCTGATTTGGATGACCAAGCTGCCAGTCCTATTAATTGGGATACAGATACTTCAGAAATTCATCTTACCACTGAAGCTAGTGGCAGTGATGTCCAGAACGGGCATATTGATAAGAGGAGCCAATCTATTATCGATGATAGTTCCTCAACTTGTTCGACTGACTCTGTCCCCTCTGTTTTCATAACTGGAACATATAAAGGAACCATTTCACCAATCAATTTAACTCAATCGTCTCCCAACAGGTAAATAATCTGCGCATCTTTAGTTTTGACTGTAAGACCTCTTGTGTTTAAGGTGTTAAAAACTGTATCTGCAGAGGAAAGAGCCACCGGCGTAAAGAAACACACAGCAGAATAAGTTTGACTGTGCGAGCTGAAGCTAATATTGTTGATAGACATTCAAATAATGTCTCAGATAGCAAAGTTGACCAACCAGAATCTGCACTCACAGAATCATCCTCGAAGACTGAGATGCAACAGCAACAAATTCAAGTTGAAAAGGTAGAATTTTTTGCCACAGTGAACTATCAGTTTTGTTCTATGTATTAGGGATGGTCAAAGAATGCAACTCACCTGACTTGATATGGAAAACCAAACTGAACTGACTCGGAAGCTAACATTTGTTTTTCAAATTCGGTTCAGTTTAATGGTTTATATATTTTGAAATTGTGTTATGGTTGCATTTTTTTACCTGGATTTACTTTATATCATAGATATACCCACATACAATACACATATCATTTTAACACATGCACACCTGTGTGTGTGTGTGTAATATCAGAAAAGTTGAAAAACCTGAACCTGAGCTAAACTGAAGCAAATAATCACTTTGGATTTTCTCCTAAAATTCCATTCCGGTTCTTGGTTGACACACACATCCGAAAGTCATTTACTTAATGTTACTGTGTCATTCTATAGCAGGTCCTTTCTCTGCAAAACAAGCAAATGGCCAAAGATCAGGTTGTGGCGGAGAGACAGTCTTGTTCAAATATTGGTGAAAAGCAAAACAACTCTATTCAACTGGTAAAGCAGTCACCAACCTTTACCTTGGACACTCTTGTCAGCACTTCCAAGAATATAGTTGAGCCAACTTTGAAACTTTCAAATAGCACCGCCCTTAGCGATAAGGTTCTTGCTCCATCATCAGGATCTCAACCAATGCTCTCCAGTTCCCTGGCTGAAGCTCAGAAGCAAAATGCACTGGCAAAACATAGTATTGCTCACCAAGACAATGCAACGTCAAGGCCATCCAGTGCCCCTCTTACAGCAGCACCAAGGTCCACTACATCTATTTCTCCCATTTTCCATGCGGTACCTCTACTTTCCCGCTCGGTTAGTGCTGCTGGTCGGTTGGCGATGGATCCATCTCCATCTGGCCCAAGTTATGTTCCTCAATCATATAGGAATGCTATAATGGGAAAAACTACAAGTGTAAGGATGGCAGGTTCCACAGATGTTTATGGTTCATCAGGGCAAAGTGCTGTATATTCAGAATCTCATCCATTGCAGTTATCATCTCCATCAAAGCTTCCACCTCAAACGCCTTCAAGGACGGACCAAATGTTGATTCGGCCTGGATTGACATTTGGGTGCCTTAATGTGGAAGCAGTCCGTAGCCAGCATCTATGGAAGGATATCAACCAATACAAACCCAGCAGCAGCGGTGAAAGCAGCAGTCAGAAGTATGGTTCAGCTTTGATGGATAATGACACGGAGAAATTCAATGTTTATGGAAAGTTGCAAAAAGAGTTTGCCGGGATTGCTTCCCGGACTATGCCCTCTCCCGTACAAGGGACCATAACAGAGGAGTTTCCTCACCTTGATATTATCAATGACTTGCTGGACGATGAACAAAACTTTGGTTGTACAGCTAGAGGTCCCGTTCATACTTTCAATCGGCAGTACTCGTTACCAGGCAATCTGTCAACCGCCTCCAGCCAGCATGACCAGTTTGAGCAGTACTATGAAGAGGGCTTTCTTAGGTCCTATGGTGCGTCCAGTAATCCTCTTCAGGGGCTGCGAGATGGACTTCTTCAG
>JBAMIB010011743.1:0-16950 GCA_037177415.1 Kaempferia rotunda
ATGATTGGTACAACATAATACTATTTTGATAATAAATAATAAATAAATAAATAAATTACTCTTTTGACTAATCATCAGAATACTTTGTTACTTGAAAAAGGAAGGCACTTTAATTAACGTTAGCACAAGCTTGGGAGAAATTCACGGCGGCTGCGGCTGCGGCTGCGGCTGCGGCTGCGGCTGCTTAAAAATGTGATTTTTATGTGCTGAAAAAAAAGAGCAAAGAAACGATTTTTATCCCACCGTACGGCTGGTTATTTTCAGGGGCCGACCGTGACGTGTCTGCTGCATTCATTCGACAAACCCTAGCTATAAAATGCTGCACGCATGCCCAAACAAGTGTTCGATGCATGAACAGCTCAGCTGCAAAAAGAGAAGACAAGAGAAGGATGAATTCAAGTCTTAATTTGGTGGATCGGAGGTTGTTCCACGTCGAGGTGGAGGAGGAGGCCACGGTCGGTGGGTACGTAGCTTGAAGAAGGCCATCGCCGCCGTACGTGGTGTAGGGGAAGATGCCTCCGGAGCAGGGCGTGCTCTTCGATCGTCCTCGGCATTAATTAATGGCCGCCTGCTGGCCGACGACGGCTCAGCCATCGTCGAGGTCGGTGTGCGTGACAACTTCGTCATCGTCTACCTCTTCTTCACCTCCATCGGAGACCCAAACTGGCTCCCATTTCTCGATCGACGACCATATCATGCATGTCTCTCTTTAATTTCCTCTCTAGTTTTATTTATGGATCGCGAATTGGTTTGTAAAAAATAACAACTACTCAAATGGAACAATTTATAAAAAGTAGAAGATTATACCAGCCGGTGTATGTTATTGGCGGTGGAGCAGACAGTAGAGACTGGCGTCGCCGGCGATGTCGAGGAGGAGGATCACGGATGCTAATCTACGACTGCCAGATCAGCAACATCTAATGAATATGTTTTATCGTTTGAGGTAATTATTGTATGTGTCTACGTGCACCGGTGCACGGCCGGAAAATTTATGGGGGAATTAAATTAATCAACAAATATTAGAATAAAGATATTTTCAGAATTTTTTTATTTATGATAATAATAAAAAAAAACAAATTGATTTTTGTCCAATGCTAATTCAGATAGCATTTAATCCTACCCGTCCAATACCAATCACATCTGACGGTCCTGATTCCCGATCCTTGTGCTCCGGGATCATTGGTTACCCTCTCTCATCTTCTGCCGTGCGAGCTTATGCTTCTTTCTGGCTTCGCGAGATTAAGAAGACGCCATTTTAGGGTTCAGAAGGAGAAATATTGTCGAATCGATTCGTGATGATCGATGCCCCGCTGTTGATGTTTTTTTTCTTCAGCTGCTGGGAATTGGCGGACAATGCGGCGCAGTACGACAAGAAGACTCGCATTGTGCCGCGGCCCAGCCAGTTGGCGGTGAGGAATGGCGAAGAGCTAACGAAGCTGCTGGGCTCCGTCACCATCGCCAGCGGCGACGTGATGCTTAACATCCACAACCTCCTCCTCCTCCCCAAGAAGGCCTCCAAGCCTTCCGTCGCCGGCAAGAGCTGAGCCGTTGGCAGTCGCAAATGTTCTTCCTTTTATTCATCGGGTCGACTAAGATGGCGACGTGTTCTCTCCAGTCATGTGTCGTATAGCTTCGTTCGTTGAGATCCTCTCCGAATAGATCAGATGTACAAATTCGATGCTCTGGCTGCTCTGTTTATTGTCGTCTTGTACGTTGAGGAAGAAAGTTTTGTCATGGAAAAAAAAACACTCTTTTACCAAGTGTAACTTGGATGACGAAGTTGGCGATCGCAGTCGATCGAACCATTCTTCCTTTGTAGACCAAAAAGATGAATAGCAATAAGAACTAGTTCTTCACAATTTGTCGGTTGGTGTTAATTTTTCAATTCATAGATAAATTTTATAAACTACAGAAGGCAAACTCTTGGAAACCAATTAACAACATGAATGGGACAATATATACATCTCAACTGTAGAAAAAAGTTATAAAGAGTAGTAGCTACAGATTGCTCGCTTGCTCTAGTTAAATTAAATTTTACAAAAATAAAATAAAAGAAGGAACTTACTCAACTCATGCGAACCGATGAAAGAACCAAGTCTGAATTTGACCCCTCAAAATCATCTGTTCGCCATTCTAATAATCAGTAAACAAATTTTTCAGATACAATAAATATCCATTTAGACAAATTCTTGTTGCTTGTAAAATGAGCTAAATTGATTACCAAATCTTGGCAGACAAACATGTTTAAGCATAAACTAAATATAAACATGATAAAAATCCTGCCCTACATAAGTGTACAAGATTAGTAAAATACACAATGAGATCGTATTGTCACAATTCTGGTGGCCCGGATGAGAATTGACCCCAACACATGGTTGGGTGAGACTGTCTGGAACCTAGAAATCCTGCACGAAGAAAGATATTTAATAAAACATGTAAACAATGGCGGAGGAACCGTTTTAGATACATTATAATATAAATTGACTTAGATTCAACGAGTTAAATACATTATAATTATTTAAAGAACGTAGCAATTAAAATCCTATACAACTATTTCTGAATTTTTCCATACTATCAAGAGAGATATGTCCACTAAAGAGTGTCAGTGTTTATATTTGACAAAGGAATATAGTGTATAAACGAAAAGTTTGAGTATGAGAGGAGCTAGAAATGAAATCAGTATGATTATAAAATATAAACGCTAAAAATAATCAAACATCAAAGTGAATGCATTGATTTTGTATTTACCATGTGCTGTGCTGTCTACAAATATTCCTTGATTTGTTTTATCATACTGCAGGCTTTCAGGAACTCCACTTTCAACTGGATTTTGTAGTCGATCAGATGGAGCAGATATTACAGAAGTTGTTTCTACAGATCTTGTCTGTAAAAATTGCTCAATCTGATTATTGAGTAGTTCTGCTTGGCCTTCGAGAAATGCATATGAATCTAAAGATTTAGCCGCCTCTGCAGCAGCTAAACCAAAAATGCGGCATAAAATGTTACAGCGATTTGTTACTGATGACTGAGGATTACCAAAAGAGAGAGCTAGTTTTTGACTTAACTCACTGTTCTTAGCATCCTTTCTCCATCTTTTCAAGATGTACTGTGATGGGATCTCTTTAATATTTCTTGTATCTAGTACTTTCAACACATGGCAACATTGTATCCCAAGAAATTCAAATTTTTTGCAACTGCATGTGGCAGAACCATCTACAGAATCAAATTTCACCAAATGTTCTTTAGGTTTCTCATCGACTATAACGTTGTATCGAGATATCGTGCCAACTTCGCCTAAACTATATAACATACAATCCATGTATGATTCAAACTCCCTTTCAAACATTCTGTAGGCAGCTGGAGTGTAAGCATTTGCAGCCTGCTTCAGCATGCGCATAGAAGGTGGCTTTTTTGTATTCAAACTAGCACTAAAATCAGCTTGTAGCTCTGCAGACCTTTTCTCAGACAATATTTTCTCATAATTTTCAAAAAAGCACAGAAGGTCAGTCTCGGTGGTCAAATATTTCTTCAATTCGGTACCAATACTCTCTTTCTGTTGGACACTTTTCATATCTGCATAAAATGCTTCCCGTCCATATACAAGTGACCATTTTTCCCTTTCCTCAAATAACTGGCCCAACCATTCATTTTCTTTAAGTTCATACTTTCTGCACATAGCCTCCCATTCACTCAAGAAATCTTCTTCATCTTCACAGTCAAACAGGCATCGGCTGAAATCATATCCGAAAGTTCTTGATCCATGGAATGCTTGACTTAGTTGCATGACAGCATTTTGATATATATGCCAAATGCAGAATCGATGTATTGTGCCTGGCCAAACTGCAGCTATTGCTTCGCTTATAACTGCTGAACGGTCTGTTAAAATTGTTTTAGGTTGTTTCCCATTCATTGCTGCCGTGAAACTCTCAAACAAGCACTTCACTGAATCTGTGTTTTCATCATACATTAGCGCAGCACCAAATATGATAGTTTGGTGATGATGATTTAGACCAGTAAATAACACAAATGGCCTACTATAACCAAGTATTTTGTAGGTTGTATCAAAGAATACAACATCACCAAAGTGACAAAAATCCATTATAGATTTTGCATCCGCCCAAAAGAAGTTTGATAAATCATCATCTTTGTTAACTTTTATGGCGTAGTAGAATGATGGGTTATCTTCCTGCATCTTTTGTAAATACTCCAATGTGGCCCCAGCATCACCAACCTGAATAGCCTTAATACGCTTGGTTTGTAGATGGTTTTTCTTATCAGCAGAAAGCAAGGTGCAATTTTGACGAGATTGTATGTGCTTATTGTCGGCATTCTCTGCAGATTCATCAGCCATTTCTGCAGCACGATCTAAACCATTATCTGTGGTCTGAGATATCAAGTTCTCAGTAGAAAGAGAAGCTTCTAGCTGATGGTTATGATATGTAACAAATTCCGTTACTTGATACTTGCCACTAGGCGTTATTCGAATGACCATACAGGCAGGACAACCTGTTCTGAATTCGGGACGGGGTTTCTTTACCCTCTTTGCTCCTTTTTTCTGCTCACGAAAGCCTTCTCGTGAACAAACAAACATCCTTCTTGTTATTGCATTTTCTGCATTGACAGTCACACTTGCTCTTCGAACACTGAATCCTAACCTACCAGCATACATGTTGTAGAATTCATAGGCATCATCCTCAGTTTCAAACTCTGGTGTTGTCACACTATCATCTGTCAGATCTGCTCTAGCAACTCGAGCCTTACGCCTGAGTTTTTTTGCCCTCAATGTATGGATTGTAGACACAGTTGCTATCTGATGGTTGTGGTTCGGTGCAAATTCAGTCACACGGTACTTTCCACTAGGTGTGAGCCTGATGGTCATGCATGCTGGGCAACCAATTCTTGTTTCAGGTCTTGGACACTTAGCCTCTTTTGCACCTTTTTTCTTTTCTCGAAAGCCTTCTCTTGAGCACACAAACGTCCTCCTAGTGATGATATTTTTTGATGTCCACAATGTTGATCTCCTGACTATAAAACCCACGTTCTCTGCATATGCATTATAAAACTCATATGCATCATTCTCACTGTCAAACAACATATCAATCCTTGGTACCCATCTCACGTTACTACCATCCCCTACTTGCATAGAATCAGCACTTGCCATGTCCATCACCTTCTCCTGCTCAAGCATATGAAATTCACATATAATTTCTACAACTGATTGATACAATAAATAATAACAAATTAGAATGGTCTAACTAAGACAGATATATAATGCATTTAGATGTATAGAAATAACATTAGATCAATGCATAATGCATCAGCAGTATGCAAACAATTAAGCATATGAATAAGTCGCAATTGTGAATTAACTACTTAACATGAATCTAGTCATAGAAATATAAATTAACTGCTAATCCATTACATTAGATTTAAACATAAATTGTTCTAGTTAACTTCCTTACTAAGTATTTTATTGCTAAAGAGATTAGTCGATTTAAACTTTGAATCTAACTTACTGTAGGAGAACCAATTCAAGATTAGAAAAATATATGATTGCATATGCTACAAGGTGAAAAGAATGCTACAATTGATTGCACATTTTTCATTCAGGGAAAAAACATGTTTAGTAAATGACAGGTTATAAATCACAAAAAGGGATCAAACATTTTATATGTGATCAATACCGATACCTCCTCTACAGTAAAATGTTCCGAAAGAACATGTCATAAAGCACAAAAACAGATAAACATTTTATATGTTATCAATAACTCCTCTATATCAAAATGTTCCATCATCATAAATTGTCCCAAATTAATTTAAAGTTTAATACATAGACAATACGAGAGAGAACAAGTGCCTTGTAAAGCATCTCTATCATCACATAGTTTAACACATTTGTTGATCACAATTTCCACAGCAAATATTACAAGAAGCTGCATACAAATAAAATTTTGCCATCCACATAGCAAGTAGAATGTTAACCCATTTGGTCCATGAAGGCTAATAAATAAATACGGATTCATCATTGTTTCTTATTCTTGTTTTGCTCCTTAACAAATTTGTCAAATGGTAATATGATTGGCCATATTCTAAAAGCTTAAGGCCATGTTTACTTGTGTTGAAAGGAAAGAAAGGAATCAGAGAGAAGGGAAAGAGTTGGTTCATGGAATGAAAGGAGAGAGAGGAAATAAGGTAAAAACTTGATTATTACCAAGTGTGGAAGGGTCTTTCCCTACTCAATGCACCCCAAATAATCAAGGAAATTTTGCTTAGATCCCCTCATATAATTTGCAAGAGGGGCATATAAGTTATGCTTTTGGGATGTAGCTCCTAAATGACTTATTTTCCATAAATGAAATCATGCTTTTGGTATATCCTAACAGTTTATCTAATGGATCAATAAAGAAATACGAAATAATCAAATAATAAAGGGTAAACCTTTTGGCAATTATTCTGCATGGATGAAATCTCTGAAGCTGATGGAATAGGTGGTTGAGCAGCCCAAGGTGTGGCCGGAGACAACAAAACAACAGGCTGTGTCCATGTATGCAGTAATGGTTGTAATGTAGTTGGATGGCCACCAGAACTACTATGTGCAGATGTGATAGGCTTCAAAGGAGTAAAAACTATGGCTGGGGCAACAAAAGTCTTTTTATCACTCTTCATGCTGTAAAACTGCAAACATAGATCAGGAACATATACTATCTCCGCCTCTGCAGAAAGCAGTAATTTCAACTACACAAATATCTCTGCACATAGTAAAATTATTAATTATTCAAACATATACTCTGCACTTGGCAATAAAAATATATGTATAATTTCTAAATGATAAGCAAACATGATGTTGTGCAGTTAGGCAACGGAATGCACCATATCTAAATCATATAAACCACAAACAACAACATTATGACTCTGGATTATTGTTTAAAATACTAGTACTTACTGCTATGCAGATTTTTAAAGTGTATACATACAAGAAGCCAAAAATAAAAAAAGCTTAGAACAAGATGTAATCTAACTTGCAGCAATGCAATGCATGATTTACTAAGTCTCTCGGCCCCATGAAACAAGGAGATACCTCAGAAGGCTAGTTCAATTTTGCTTGGTTATATCATCGTATTCAATCGAAAAATAAAGCAATTTTGTTTTGTGCACAGAAGAACTTTACCAAGGGACACAAAATCTCAGCTGAATATGGAAAGTACTGATCCTACCTAAATTTTCTGAGACAACTTGAATTTATCAAAGACTGTATCATTAGACTGGAATGACTATTATTGGATATGATTAAAATTTACAATAGTCAACACAAATATCTATGCCCAATATAAAAACAACGAAAAATATACTATTTAAACTGAAGTGTATGCCAGAAGAAGTGATGCTTCAATGGTCGTTGTGATAACCTAGACTCATAGAGGAAATTGTCTTGGTTCATAAGTTTCTTTTAGGCAATCAGAGCTACAAGGTTGAGGCCTTGTAAGTTTTGGTTACATCACCATTGAGCCCACTTGTGACAATACTCAAGTATAATGAAGAGGGACTATTAACTGAACCCTGCACTGTATATTGTGGATACTGCAAACACATCTGCAGGCCAGGAATAGAGTCTGCTCCTGTCAAAATTGATTTTTTTTTTTTTTAATTTCATGGAATTGCCGACCAACTCCATGTCTTCTCTAATCTTCCTACGACAAACCCAGTGCCCTTTTTTTCTTTCTTTATTTTTTTTTGGCAATAGATTGTTTATCACACCAAGAAATATCTCCACTGGGCCTATATATCCTGAAAACGACATTTATGTCCCGTTCTCGGCTTTGACGAGCGGCAGCGATGATCAAGTAATCGATCAAGAGGGGTACAATCAGATACACGGGGAATCAATTGATGGAATTCCTCAAGCTCATTTCACGCGCACTGATTCCGCTTTTGGAGTTGCTATACTAACGATCACGTTCGAACTCAAGCACGGTAAGACTTATGTTCTTTCATCGACAACCAAAAGCGGAAAACCCACTGATAAAGAAAAAAAAAAAAAAAAAAAGGATCAATTTCTAATTTATTTTAAGCAAATCACAGAGAAAACAGTAACCCTAAATGCATAAACAGGCGAACGGAGGGCGAATACACAATCGCATATAGGCACGGAGGGCAGAGATCGAAGGGTGCGGAAGGTACCTCGGAGGGTTCAATCAGAGGCCGTCGCTGACCGTCGCCGGCCGCTTCAACGCCGCCACGGCGACGAGAACGCGGAAAGAGAGCGGTGGAGGAGTTCTCTGGATATTGCACCGGGGCAGTTTGGGGAGAGAACAAAAGGAAGAGGGAAGGTGGAGGAATTGGGGTGGTGGATTTGGGTAAATCTTATTCATGCTCTGCCAGCAATTATAGCGAGTTCAAGTTCGGGTGGGGGGCAAAGCGGGTCGGATTCATTTCTCACTGATCCGAATCTTGTGTGAGTTGGATAAACAGAAGCTTCGCCTCCAACGGCCCATGAAAGGCCCACAATCCACTGCAAACCCATGTTTCCCTCCCGCTTCACTTCCCGCATCATCGACCGTCCATTGTCATCTCACCGCTTGTCCATCGGGACTCTTTTCTCCGGCGACGAAGAGCGGGAGACGAAGAGAGGAGAGGCCGAGAAGATGCCCCACGCTCCGCCAGCTGGCCGGATCTCCACCGCCGCCGCCCCCACTTTCTTCGCCCTCGACCGGATCTGCAGACGCCGTTTCCGCCTCTTCCCGCGGCCTCGACGATCGACCCCTTGCTTTCCTCCCACATACGGCCGACATCAACCGGCATTTTAATGAGGACGAACGCAAGCCCTTCGACGCCTCCGCTCCTTGCCGCTTCGCCGCCCTTGACGACACCCTCCAATTCAATGCCCCACCTAGATCAGAATTCAAGCGCCCCCCTCCCCTGGATCTGTCTCCTCTTTTCCATATCCAAGGAAAGTCGGCACTGCTTGGGGTCTGAGGAAGGAAGTTGGAAGCGATCCGCCTCCTTTTTGCCTAACCACTTGACATCGAGGCTCTCATCCCGCGAGTGGAGATCAATCATCAGACCTCATTAAACGGATGAGTTCGATAGGGGAATTGTGAAAACTACCGCCGTTGCGGATTCCATCGGTCGAGATCGCGAGGTGGAGAGTCCAAGATCAGTTTCGGCGGCGGCTTCCTATGCAACAGCCAACGAGAGGATCTTACTAGAATCATTTCCGCAGACAGCAGGGGATCAGCATCGGGCAACATCTCCAAAGTAACTCTGAAATGGAGAAGAAAGACAACATCATGTTTCTCCAAGTGAAGGCGTTCTGCCAGCTTCGATCGATAGGGACGCTTAGAGGATCAAAAAGGTGCAATGAAGGTGATAGAGCATCCAAAGCTGAAGCTTCTCCCAAGAAAAAAGCCACTTGATTCTCCACATATTCAAATGCATCTTTATCTGATCCATTATTATCCATTTCCCTCCCCTAATGCTTTGCTTTACTCTCGTTGCTGGTAAAATTTTAAGCTTTCTAAGCTCTATCTGTCTGTAACATGTGGATTCCATTTGAACGCTTGTGTAGGTAAAACAAGCATCCATGAACTTTGTGCAAGGTCAGAATGTCCATCAAGTGCACAAGAGTACAAATATACATGAGTAGACGAAGGGAATCAAGCAATTGAACGTCCCAAATTGAATCTCTGTTGAGCAGTCTGAAGGGAATGCTGACAAGGAGAGGTTAGAACTTCATTTTCTGTCAATCTTGTGATCTCACGTTTGCTTTTAGGAGTCTTGTTTGATTGTATCTGATAGGTTTGCAGTGTTCTTATGTTTTATATTTTATATTTTGCTCCTGTTGGCTTTGATTGCCTTCTCTGTGCATGATTTTTTATTTGTTCAAACAATCTTGTCTTTCTGCTCCTGTTTATGTACATCATGGATGTCGACATTTATTTATTATAAAGCTAAGTGTCTCCAGAAATTTTACTAATTAGTCATCGCTATCCAACACTTGCACAGCTACCAAAAGGTTTATTAATCAATTTTGTTTATATAAACTTAAAATGTGAAAATGGATTTCAGTAGATAATTAAGGGATAAATTCTTTATTTGTTATGGTCCTTTTTTCCCAGGCTGCATTGTTTGACTGGCCAGATCTCATAATAATTCTCTTGTTGATCTTAGCCAGAGTCCTAGAGTTGCTTAGTTTGGTGATGGGTCAAAATTGATTCAGAGAGTAGTAATAAATGTTAGGAAAGAATGAACATAATTCCAGTAAGTTTGCACTGCTGCATTAAATTTTTTCAGCATCAGGATTTGTTATTTGGATATTCAAGGAACAACTTTGGCTCTAAAAGAAAACGCCTCATTCATGAATTCTTCTTTTTTTTTTTTTTTTTTTTTTTTATAAGATTCTAGAAAGGCATGGAAGTGGTCTCTTCGGATACATCCAATAAAATTAGAACGATACACAGAAAATTAGCATGACCCCTTCCATCTATGAAACCATCTCTTACCAGTAGGATCTTAATGGTGTTGGAGAGTTCATCCAGATATCAATATTTTTCAGATTTGCACCAATTTTAATTCGATCATTTAAATGGATAGAGATTGAATTAGAACTCTGTTATATCTGTAGATTCGTGTTCAATATTATGTGCTTTATCAGATTGCCGAACCAAACACATCGCATTAGTTTATGTACACAGTCGAACACAAACGGGAAAGGAAGGTACAGACCAACTTCATCTTTTTGGCTTTTATGATTTCATGACTTGAATCAGCTTTACCCTTTAGAATACGAAGGCGGCTGGAGCAAACGCTGGAACAAGTTTAGCTGCTCTATAGTACGTGGAATCCAGCAAACGGTGATTTGTTAGGTACTAGATCCTAGAGAATCTAAGAACTCCTGACAAAATCTACGACGATATTACATCTACTTAGAGGAATTTCTAGAAATGGAAAGATAGAGAGAGAGACCCGTAGTCGTCTTTGAAGGAGCGGGGATCGACTCTGCTGGCTGACTTGCCCCTCGACGCCTTGCGCGTCCCTCCACCGCCGCCTGCGGCGACATTGTCCGTGGCGTCTCCGTTCGCGAACAGCACGACGTCCTCCGAGATCGACATCAGCGACGGCCGCCCTCCACCGGCTCTTCGCCAACGTCCGGTCCATCGCCGCCTCCGGTAGTGGCGATCGCCGGCCACTGGGGAAGTCCAGCTTTCTCATCATCTCTGGCTGGTTGGTAGGCACGGATAAATCATCTCGTGTTATATAGAGCGATGAAGCCGCCAGTGTTTGCTCATCGAAATGACCAAATTGCCCTTCCGCTCCTAGATTTGGATAACACCGATGATCGTGATCAGCGGCTGAGATCGGTTGTTGATTCATAAAATTCCAAAATTAAGAGCTAAAAATAAAAATGAGCAAGCTTTGGAATTGTTTAACACTAAATCAAACAATTTAAACACTGGATCCAAGTAATTATTGTTTGTAAATCGCCCATTTGAAACACATTTAAATTGTTCATGCATCCACATACGTGCATGTCATATTCACTATCCATGTGAATAAAGAAGAATCAAAGATTCGAGATCCATAATTAAAGCTACAAATCATTCATTGTAATAAACAAAGCTCACTGAAGATCCAGAATTAGTGCATGCCCATTGACAAAAGCACATCGACAAGCATATGCCAACCAATGCAATCAATGCTTCATCCCTTGTCCAATTAAGCTTCATCACAAGCAAATATCGAGAAAAAAAATTGAAAATTTTAAAAATATTCTTTAATATCTATTTAATAAAATAATTATAGAATTAATAAATTAAAGATTAACAAAAATATTGAAATTCAGATGCGATTTGGTGAAGGTTACCTAGTTGGGCCGGGCTTCGACGGGCCGGTTTCAGCCGTTGAAAAGCAATGGGCGAGGGGAGATGGGCGAGGGATGGAGGAGAGAGAGGCGACTCGACGGCCTCCGCCTTCGATGGCAGCGAAGAAGAGAGAGATGGAGATCGAGATGACGACCGAGAAGAACGTCGAGCGGTTGCTCAACCGGATCTCCCTCGTTTTCGCGGCCGTCGCCACTTTGGCCCTCCTCCATCTCTTCTCGAACTCTTCCCTTTCTTGCTCTCCCGCTCCCTTCGTCCGCATCGATCGCCACGTCGCCCGCCGCCACCGACAGGACGGCGACGCCTCCCCTCGCTCCTCCTGCGATGTCGCGGCCCGCGAGGTCGTCACCCCCGACAAGCGCTTCGCCAAGCTCCGCTCCTCCCTTGCCTGGCGCCGCCGTGCCGATGCCTTCGCCGCCCTGTTCGCCACTCTACGCTCCGCCCGAATCCTCTCCAACTCCACCACCGTCCTCTGCGTTTCCGCCGGCGCGGGCCACGAGGTTGACGCCCTACATGAGTCTGGCGTTGACGACGTCACCGGCGTCGACATCATCGACTTCTTCCCTCTGGTCCGCCGCGCCGACCCCCACAACCTCCCCTTCTTCGACAGCGTATTTGATCTCGGCTTCAGCACCGGCGTAACCGAGGCGCTGTTCCCGGCTCGGTTCGTTTCCGAGATGAAGCGCACCGTACGCCGAGGCGGAGCCATCGTCCTGGCGGTGAACTGCCCGTCCTCGGCCCAGGAAGTGGAGGTGATCAAGGCGCTGTTCAAAAGATCAATCCTTTTAGAGGTGAGGAATATGACCATGCTTGGATCTGATATGACGCTTATCGTGATGAAAAAAACATGGGGAAAAAGCAGCTTGACTTGACGATGGTATGACACACACAATTCTTTGATTGATTTTGTGTTACTTTCCAGAAGAAAAAAATTTGCTTCCTTAGTTTCCGAATACGTTCATTTCGTATAGACGTGTAGTTGATTCTGTACATATTTCTGAAATCACCAAGAAGAATGATTTATCAGTTTCAGTAAGATCTATCCGCTTTTTTGTTTTATCTGTAGATCTTTCTTGACAATGCACCTTCAATGGTTTTATACCATACACAACAACACATCTTTGACCCTAGAGAGTATAACCTAGAACAATTTGAACTCTAACTAGTACTGTATTCAAATATTAGTGGTATAGATTTCTATGAAATGCAAGAAACAATCATGTTAATTAAGGTCAATACATGAAATAGTTTGATGGATCTCAGGCATTCAAATGAATCAAATTCAATATTGCTAATTGATTTTGTTAGCTGAATTATTGTACCTTATCAGTTACCTTGAATAATTGAGGATAGTTGGTCAGAATCACTTTAGGAATCCAAGGTCATGAGCATTGTTTTGAATAGCAGCCTTCAAAGCTAATGTGTTTCTTGTTCATATTCAACCTATGAGGCAATTTCTGCATATCTCGCCTTGGAATTTCCAAATCATATTGGAAAAGAAAACCTAGTAGGTTATCTTGATATGGTTGTCATGCTGATCCATGTTCTATTTTGACAAGTTTGCTTAGCATTCAATGTTTTGTGCCTAAACTTCACTTAGAACAGATTTCTTCAAACCAACAATAGTTTACCAGATTTTTATTGGATAAAACAATAGAATGGAATAACAATTTAGCAAATGATATTGCAAGACCAGGCCACTATTTTTTTTTTTTTTTTATCAGTATTGCATTAATTGATATTGCAAAAAATGGCTGACATTTTGTGTTTTCTTTTTTCAGAAGGGTTTGAGGTTGTTTAGGGTTCATTAGGCAGAGTGGCAATTCATAATCTGTTTACTTGAATGGAAAATGGAATGGAATATATAAGAGGAGGCACTCATTAGATAAGTTTAGCTCCTGTTTATTTGGAGAGAAGCTAGGGTGGAATGGAAATTTAATTAGAAAAGACAGTACAGAAGATAGATTTTATAAATCTTATTTACTAGGAGAGAAGGTGAGTTAGTAAGATTTATCCAATTTTCTTTCTAAGTTGGCTTTAAATTTTAAAGAAAGGAACATTCATTTCCTCCCATTGTTGATGATAATTTATTGTGTTTTTAAGTTTAAAGAAATTTGTGACTTAGGGTTTGTAGCGACCAAGTTAGAATATTTATGGGGAGTATATTTATGATCCGTTTATTTGCTGGAAAATATAAAAGTTGTTGATAAATTTTAAAAAATTTAAGTTGTCGACTTTGTTCTAGCCCAATGAATTTAGCCGGTAGTAGTCACTTAGAGTACTGGAGGAATGGTGGACCAACTCTTGGAAGGAAATGTAAAAGTATATATTTACACGCTTCGCTGAGAAAGGATGTAAGGCGAAGCGAAAGCCGGCTAGGAATTGATTAAAAAAAAATGTGAAATAATCGGCTCATTCGGCCGGAGGAAGACGAGGATGGCGATCCTCAAAAGGAATAATGAAGCGGCCGGTAACTCTCAGGCCACTCGTAAGATAGGCGGAGCTGGTTTATCTCACTACAGTTAAGGTCGGAGAGGGTGAAAGTGTACCAAAGTCCAACCATGGCAACAGACGAAGAGGTCGCCATCAAAGAAAAGAAGGAAGAAAAGAGGGAAGAGAGAGGGGGGAACATGTGGCAAATGTGATAATAGGTGAAATCGCTCGTCCCTAGCTCCCCTGTCAACTCGTCCTCAGGTCAACACGGAGGAGGTAAATCACGGGTGACTATTAGTTATAAGTGTAAATGGTTAAAATATGAGGAGGAAAGAGAGGGGAAACTTGTTAATAAAGGGTCGAGAGATAGAAAAATAACGTGCCTCGCCTGTAGTTGAGAGAGAGAGTAGCAAGACCGTCGATTTCAAACAACCGTCAAATGTAACATCAAATGTCACATCGAATCCCTACAGTTGTCTATCTTTTTCGACACTCTTCGCCTGGATGGGTGACACGTGGCAAAAAAAAATTACAACCACATTTACTAAAAGAAAAAATGGTAATCATGCTGAGTAAACTAAAGTATGGCGATGGAGGTGACGTGGGCTGGTCGGTCGCGTGAGTATCTCATCACTCAGTTGGAAGCTCAAAGGTTCGAGCTGGAGTACATGAGAGTCTGGTCAGTTAAGTCTATAGACATCCTTAAACTAGACTTATGATATGATGGATAAGGAGGGGTCCACAAATCAGGTCAAAGTCAAGGAAGCTGGTCGAAGTGGCAACTCGAGTCAACGCGGACCAAGTTAAGGCATAAGCCAGGGTCAAAGAGGGCCGTTTAAGCCAGATGGCCGAGTAGAACCGTCAGCCGGTCAGCCGCAACCTTTTCTGATCAGGGCATCCTTTGACGCAGCTGTGCTAGAGGTCGGGTGCGTCAAACTAACAGACCAGTGCTGTTAAGAGTATTACTGATGAATCAGGCACTCTCGTTTTTGTTTTTTTCTTTCTTCATTCAATGGACAAACGGTTTCAGGTGGTAAAATGAATGAACCTATATCAATTTCCGGTCATTTTATGGCCTACATTGTTCTAATCTTCCTTTATTTTAGGAACTCTATATTTGTTTTCCTGCAAATATTTATTTATCTGATGTAGTTCTATCACAATATGCGATGCATTGTGATGCTTGAATATTACATGATCTATAATTATCATATATTAATATAATGCACGAATATACATAAATAACTTATAAATTAGATTTGATAGGCTAATCCATGAATACACATAAATGACCTATAAATTTGATTTGATAAGGGGGATACAGTAGTACAATGCAAAGGTAACACCCTAACAGCAAACCACTGTAACATACTCTCTCTTATAAAAAAATAATAAATTTTTTATATCATATATTAAACTGATAATTACATATATTATATCAATCATGTGGGGCTAAAAAAAATCATTATATTTATAAGTCTTTAACATAATGTGTCAATAGCTATTAATAAGAAACATGGATTAATGAGAATAATTTTTAATATATAATACGTTGCAACTCATTTTTGAACTATAGATGTATGATTGATTAATAATAAAAATTTTTAATAATATACCACAGCTAAATCTTGAACTCTAGATCTAGATCCCTGATTGAAATTTAGATATTAACGTAATTTACTTCTAGACTTCACCAAATTAATTAAAAGTTAGTGAGTAAAAGTTCCAAATTTTTAATAAAATAATTCCCTAATCTTATTGATATGGATGATGCTAAATGACAGTATTTTTGTAAATTTTAACATCAATATTAAGGGTATATAGGTAATATCAAATTTTATAAGTACAATACATGAGAACTTTAATTAATTTTTTATCTAAGAATTGAAAATTTTATTTTTAACCGTACTGATGTATAGATGAGGAGGGAAGAGGCATATCATAGATATTGCATAATATGAGAGTGAGAGTAATAAAAGATGATCGGTGGTCAATATTTAGTCAGGGAAATGGACATGTCATCCTCAAAGTCAAGATCAAAATCAGGTCAGCTGGTCAATAAAAGAGTCAAGTGGGCCTCTACAAAACTTGGTCGAGCAATAAAAGTCGATCGGGCAACAAGACCGGTCAGATAATAGCAGCCAGCGTACGACTCAGCCACAGTAAAGATCGGCAGCTCAGACCGATCAGCGGATAAGAGAGTCAAGGAGCATGCACTCCGGTCGGCTTAACAGGTGAAGACCCGCCCCGATAAATTAGGACCGGTCGGCAATAAGCTCAACCGCCAAGGTCCATAACCGGTCGGATCGCATGACTGAGCAACCATGGCGGTCTCGTCCGATCGGTGAATAAAGACAAAGGTACTCTGTCGTGTAGCGTAACAGAATGTCAGAGAATGTTCATGACTGACCCACGTGATATTATCCGGCTGGACACAAACGACAAGAACATTTCGTCGCTTAGTACAACGACCTGTTAAGGAATATCCCGACCAGCTTATATACCAATCAGCATGAGACGCGTGGCATAAGCGGGAAGCGCGACCCATATACGTCCAAGCCCAAATAGGGAGAAAAGTCAACACGTGTCCATGGCTGGCAGGTACCCTCTCTCCTATAAATAGCCCTCGAGAAGGGGGCCA
>JBAMIB010011943.1:0-16941 GCA_037177415.1 Kaempferia rotunda
TCCCCGGAGCTCACCCTTCACTTCACTCCGCACCGCAACTCTGTCGCCTACGTCAACGGCATCGAGGTCGTCTCCGCACCAGATGCGCTCCTCCCCGCCACGGTCAACGCGCTGGCGCCGGTGGGTGAGTTCAAGGCGCTCGCTGGTTCCGGCTTCCAGGTGGCGTACCGCGTCAACGTCGGAGGGCCAGTGATCACCTCTGTGAACGACACGCTCGGGCGGTTGTGGGAGGCGGATGCGGCATTCATCCAGTCGAACGCCACGGCCAAGGACGTGGCTGTCGATGCCAGCATCATCAAGTTCCCGGCGGGGACCTCCCCGCTCATCGCGCCCAACGCAGTCTACGCAACCGCCGCCAAGATGGCCGACGCGCACGTCGGAAGCCCCAACTTCAACGTGACGTGGAGCTTCGAGGTCGACCCGGCCTTCAGCTACTTTGTCCGACTCCACTTCTGCGACATCATTAGCAAAACACTCAACGACCTCTACTTCAACGTCTACATCAATTATCTCACCGCCGTATCGGGGCTCGATCTCTCCACCCTCACCTGCGGTCTCGCGATGCCTCTCTACAAAGATTTCCTTCTCAACGAGACGATGGCGATGGATCGGATCACAGTCCAGGTTGGCCCGATGAACGATAAATCAGGGCGGATCGATGCGCTGCTGAATGGGATAGAGATCATGAAGGTGAACAACTCGGTCGGAAGCCTGGACGGTGAGTTCGGCGTCGACGGGTCGAAAGCGGAGCACACAGCTGACGGGTCGAACCAGCAGGTGGTGGTGGCGGTGGGATTCGCGATGATGTTCGGCGCGTTTGCAGGATTGGGGGCGATGGTAGTGAAATGGCACCGCCGGCCGCAGGACTGGCAGCGGCGTAACAGCTTCTCCTCGTGGCTGCTGCCGGTGCACACTGGCAATTCGACCTTCATGACGTCTAGCAAAGGAGGCTCCGGGTCCAAGAGCGGCTATACCTCCTCCACGCTGGGGGTGGGGGCCGGCCGGTACATGTCTCTGGCGGAACTGCAGTCAGCGACCAAGAACTTCGACCAGAAGGCGGTGGTCGGCGTTGGAGGGTTTGGAAACGTATACATCGGCGAGCTGGAGGACGGGACGAAGGTGGCAGTGAAGCGGGGTAATCCACAGTCTGAGCAGGGGATCAACGAGTTCCAAACGGAGATTCAGATATTGTCCAAGCTGCGGCACCGACACCTGGTCTCGCTCATTGGACACTGCGACGAGGGGTCGGAGATGATCCTGGTGTACGAGTACATGGAGAATGGACCGCTCAGGGACCATATTTATGGGCACGACAAGCCGCCTCTGTCGTGGAAGCAGAGGTTGGAGATCTGCATCGGGGCGGCGCGGGGGCTGCACTACCTCCACACGGGTACAGCGCAGGGGATCATCCACCGCGACGTGAAGACCACTAACATCCTCCTCGACGAGAGCTTCGTAGCGAAGGTGTCGGACTTCGGGCTGTCGAAGGACGCGCCGGGAATGAACCAGACGCACGTGAGCACGGCCGTGAAGGGCAGCTTCGGCTACCTCGATCCGGAGTACTTCCGGAGCCAGCAGCTGACGCACAAGTCCGACGTGTACTCCTTCGGGGTGGTACTGCTGGAAGTGCTGTGCGCACGTCCGGCGCTCAACCCGTCGCTGCCGAGGGAGCAGGTGAACCTGGCCGAATGGGCGATGCAGTGCAAACGCAAGGGGCTAATCGAGAAGGTCATCGACCCCAACATCGCCGGTACAATCAACAAGGACTCGCTCAGCAAGTACGTGGAGGCCGCGGAGAAGTGCCTGGCGGAGCACGGGGTCGACAGGCCCTCCATGGGAGACGTGCTCTGGAACCTCGAATACGCCCTCCAGCTGCAGGAAGCCAACCTGCCACAGCCGGCACCGGCAGGTCAAAACGGCGAAGAATCTTCACAAAGCGAGGCGACAGCGGAGGAAACTCCTCTGACGGAGGAAACGCCGGTGGTGAGCCAGCCGAGAGCGGAGAACTCAAGCACGATGATGGCGAACGAGCTGTTCGCGCAGCTGGCGGCGAAAGGAAGGTGATGGGTGAGGTCCAGCGCGAGCGTGAGAATTGAATAGCCACTCCTGTTCAGAAAACTGATGTAATTAAAGTTAAATTGGGAACGGATGATTTAATGAGTTTATTATTATATCCGTATTAATGCTACTAATATTACAGTGCAAGCTCTGAAAACTTTGTTATAATTTATGACCGACTAACAATTTCTTAATTAGTTATGATTTTTCTTTATCTATAGATCGAACGGTCCGAAGCGCAGCTCGCCTCCATCTACGGCTGCGCCTCGTGAATAAGTCAGGGGCCCCAAATAGCCTTCGGTGCACTACGAGAGCCAGGGAAGTGGCCACGAGGCCGACCGCGGCGAGGTTGCCAATTGGGTGGCCTGCCCCTCCCAAACCCTCCTCCTTCCCGATCCTTTGAGTTGTTCGTCTTCTTCTCTTACTTCCCCCGTTCGAACAACAGAAAAAATCCCAAAAATATCGGAAAATCCCTTAAAAAAAATTGCAGTTATTCTTCTGGATTTCGCGATCGTTATCCCCGTTTTGTCAATCAGAAAGTCTTACAGCAAAGAGGAAGGTGGGTTGTCTTAGTCCTTGTTTTATAATCGCTAGGGTTTGCTGTATCAGCGAGAGGAAAGGGAGAAACAAAGCAGGAGGAGAGAAAAATATATATATATATAGTTTTTACGAGATATGGCTCAGTCAACGGCTGAGCAGCAGACGTCGGACGGGGAGGTCAACAACGGCGGAGGCAACCTGATTCCGTTGTCGTCGCTTTACGTGGGGGACCTCCATCCAAGCGTCACGGAACCGCAAATTTTTGAATTTTTTAGCCAGATCGGACCGGTTATTTCCGTTCGCCTCTGCCAAGACTCTGATACCCGACGATCGCTCGGCTATGCTTATGTTAACTATAGCAACCCTGCGGATGGTGAGCGAATTCCTTCTCGTTTTATTCTAGTTAGTTTAGGAATTTTGAGTAAAAATGGAAATTACCATTTATGGTAGAATGCAACATTTCATGAATAATATCAATGATGCCTTTATTGAAAAAGGATCATTGGTTTAATTTCAAAGGCTAAAATAGGGATGTTTTAGTAGTTTACAAGCTTCATGAACTATCTTGATCTTAATGAAATATGAAATACACTAGGGATCTTAGTTCCATAAAATTCAAATGAGAAAAATACTCCAGATTACTTCACGATCCTATTTTCTTGAAGAGGAACGAAGATAATCATTGGCCAGGTGCTTTAGACATCAGGATACACTATCAACTTGTGCTTTTAGATCTATCCTTCATTTCTAGATTAACAAGTTTTAAACTTTGTGTTTTAAAAGTTGTAACATTTTATTTTGGTTAGTTAGAGCAAGTTAGGTAATTTTAATTATTGTTTAGTAAATTGTTTTAGGGATAAATTATTTTTTTACCATGTTTCTCTGTGTATCATAAGAATTGATTGTTTGTCACTGAGTTTTGGTGTGAAATGGTTGGGGTTGAGGCATTTAAATAGAAATCCTGATCTCTCATGAAATGGTTGGGGTTGAGGCATTTAAAAAGAAATCCGGATCTCTCATTTAATTATCTTTCAAATTAATTATATTTTGTTCTCTCATTGTTAGATGTGTCCATCCTGATGCTACATCATCCCCATTTTCTGGACTTACAATATGTGTTTTCCATTGCCATTTGCCATGACTTTAAAAGTTCCTCCCTATTTCAACAAATCCATTATTTTCCATGTTAATTATATTATTCATTGTTGAAATTGATTGGCTAGTCACTAATCCCAAGAGTGCAAGCTCTTAGCAAAGGATCCAATTTATCTTTATATAATGGACCTCCCTACTTGTCTATGTGGAACCAACGGATGTGGGGCCAACTAGCTTCAACATTAATCAATTTCTGTTTGAATTCTACATTTATTACATTCAGAACACTGACAGTTTGGAGAGTTAGATATTATCGGATAATAGATTCCATCCAATGATAAGTGGTAATGGGTCTATTGGCTTGGCAGCATGCTGCCATTATGGTAGCAGTACGTCAGAGTGTTATTGTTTTTTATGGTCACTGTGGCTCTAACTCATGTTTATGTTTGACTCCAGTTGAGTGAATTCTCTAATGAAAAAGCTAAACTCTTCCTAAGTAATACCTTCACCCTGATTCTGCAATTATAACAATGCTCTTGTGATGATAGTCTTTCTCATTATAGATACCGATGTTATTTCTCCATTGTAATTGCGTGGTGGTTAGTTTTTCACATTATTGACCTAACTTGTAGAAATGCAAAACATCTTGTCCTTTATGCTCACAAGAAAGAATTATTTCTTTTTCTTGGCTTCTTGGTCCTTTTTGTTTGAAATCCTTGCTTTATAGAAATAAAGATTTTTAGAATTTAGTTCTAATTAAAGTTATCACAAATGAGTTATACGAAAAACTCTGGATTGGTTTCATTGAACCAAACAGACGGGTTTTAGATTTATTTGGCCAATTTTTTAGGTTAGGTTGAATGCTTCTATTATGATGCACTGTCAATGATAAATTTGACTCTTCTGTTGAGGTTTGTTTCTGGATAAGAATTTTTCAAAGTTATCGCAAATAAACTGTAATATTGACTCTTGGTTGGTTTTATAGAACCAAATAAGATTGTTTTAGATATTTTTGGTCAATTTTATGTTAGGTTGATTGCTCCAGTTATACTTCATAATGCTTAAATTCATTAAAAGTGGTATTATTATGATACACCAATAATGGATCTGGCTCTTCTATTGTGGTTTTCCTGGATAAGAGCTTATGTTCTTGTTTTCCTCTGGTTCTCATTTGATTGACAGCTGCAATGGCTTTGAACGTGCTCAACTTCACACTTATTAACAACAAGCCTATTCGTATTATGTATTCAAATCGTGATCCTAGCATCCGAAAAAGTGGGTCTGCAAATGTTTTTATCAAGGTATTGAACTATTTGTTGTGCGTTATTGTGTTGATTTATAGTAGCCTCCTTAGTCATTGTTAATTGTTCTTTTCAGAATCTTGACAAAACAATTAGCAACAAAACACTACATGAGATATTTTCGTCATTTGGTAATATCCTGTCATGCAAAATCGTAACAGATACATTTGGGCAGTCAAAAGGCTATGGTTTTGTTCAATTTGATCGAGAAGAGGCTGCTCAAAGTGCAATTAGTAAACTCAATGGTGCACTTATGAATGACAAACCAGTTTATGTTGGACCGTTCGTCCGCAAGCAGGAAAGGGAAAACTCCGCAGACAATACAAAATTTACTAATGTCTTTGTGAAAAATCTTTCAGAGTCAACTACAAAGGAGGACCTGGAAAATATTTTTGGAAAATATGGGAAAATCACCAGTGCAGTTGTTATGGTCGAGGAGGATGGAAAATCAAAGTGCTTTGGGTTTGTTAATTTTGATGATCCAGATGCTGCTGCTCTAGCAGTTCAAGAACTCAATGGACAGCAATTTGATGATAAGGAATGGTATGTCGGAAAGGCATTGAAAAAGCCTGAAAGGGATTCAGAACTTAGGGAAAAGGTTGAGCAAACTGCTACTGAGACACTTGATAAGTATCATGGACTCAACTTATATTTGAAGAACTTAGATGATAGTATTGGAGATGATAAGCTGAGAGAATTATTTTCTGGCTTTGGGACAATAACTTCCTGCAAGGTGTTTTTTTCTTCTACATTGACATTGACATTGACATTTTTTGTTTAATTTTCTTTCGGATGTGTTTATTTTACCAATTTGAGTGATAGGTTATGCGGGAACCTAATGGTATGAGTAAAGGCTCTGGATTTGTTGCTTTCTCAGCTCCTGAAGAAGCATCTCGAGCTGTAAGATCTCATTTTTATGCCTTCTTCCCCCTTAAATAGTAAAGTGAACATATTTGTGCATATTTGTGTCTTCTTTTAGCTGACAGAGATGAATGGAAAAATGGTTGGTGGGAAGCCACTTTATGTTGCAGTTGCACAACGCAAAGAAGAGAGAAAAGCTAGGTTGCAGGTATTCTATATGAACCATTTCTTAGGGTAACATTGAAGTCATTGAAGTTGATTCATTAGTCAGAACATGCTTGCTCTGTTTTAATCATTTTTCCTTTAACATGTGTTTTTCTCCAGTTTAGGAAACATATGGCAATTTGGGAGAATGCCTTCCTTAAATCACCTGAAAACATGACGCATTGTGGGCAACCTTTCTCATTCTTGAATGATTATTTTTTGCCTATACTCTGTTTTATGGTTCCTTTGCCAAACAAGAGATATCATGTTTTAATTCTTGATTTCAGAATGTTGTCCTGATATTCTTGGGACATATTATGTTACACAGTTGAAAATTAATTGATTTAGGCGATGTGTGGAAATTTGATTGAGTTTGGTATAACTTATGGTTCTTTGATTGCTAAGGTAGAAACTTTGCTTTAGACTACATAATGTTAATGGTGTTAGAATTATTTTGATTTTAATAGTCAGTTAAAACAATCCCTTATATACTTATTTGAATTTTTAGTCAGTCAAAACAATCCTTTTAAACCCTTTATTTAATGCTGAGGTACTATAATTAATTTAGCTGCACCTAACATAGTATTTCATTTTTTAAAATATTATTTTTTACTCCTGGTAATATTTGGGGAATCTCAAAACTGAGAAGGGAGGATCGTATCACTGCAGATCAACATACTTTCTCCAATTTTAGAATAGCTTCAGGAATATCTTCTTTTATTCTATCTATTTTTGTTGTTTTGAGCAGACAATTATGCTAGTTTGTTAAGTTTTGCGAACAGTCATAATGATAATTAAGCTTTGGAGCTTCACGCTATTGTGGGAATTAGATTTCTTTTCCTTTTCTCTAGTTAAAACTTGTCTACCGTGCTGGCAAATTATCCTTTCCATTGCTCGAATGCTTTTTCTTCAGTGTTCTTTTAGGTCATATAAAATATTGGTGCACATATACATATGTCGGTTGCTGTACATATTGTTTCAATAATTCCGGTCATTTTCCAGGCTCAGTTTTCACAAGTACGACCAGTAACTATGATGCCTAATGTTGGTCAACGTGTTCCCATCTACCCCCCTGGTGCTCCTGGTATGGGGCAACAAATATTTTATGGTCAAACGCCTCCTACGCTTGTTCCACCTCAGGTACCTATATCATTGTCTTTTTATGTGTTTTTTTGTTTCTTTTATGCAGTGCATGAGCCTTGGAACCTATTTTTATGATAAAAATGGAAGAGCTGAGAAATAAAAGGATACAAATTCTATACAGAAATTTATTGCCTTTTTATGTTTATGTGATGTTTCGTTTCATGTATGCATTCATTTCATCATGAAAAGTTATGAAGGTGATGCATCAAATACTAAATATAGTTATGTTTCTGCACTTACTTTCTCAGAATCTTATGGAATTCCAGAGACCTAAGTCTGCTTAATTTTAGTGTCAGGAATAGTTGCATTTACTGTATACTTAATTTTCTTTGTTGGTCATCTGTGTCAGCAAGCTGTGTTAGTCCCACCTGGGGTATAGAATATGTGGCATACACGCCTGGGACATAGAATATGTGGATCTTATCCCACTGTTGCTCTTGTCCAAATTCATTTATTGTTTTATTTTGAGGTTAAAGCTTTCCTTATGTTTTTCACAAATTCCATTTGTAAAATTCCCTTAGAATTTCAATGAAAGGAACTAGATAATAGATGTTCTTATTTTAATGGCCTTTTGTATTTGTTTGTTTTATCGCATTTATGTTAATTGTAAAGTTACATTTGGTCTTCCGACATTCTTAGATATTTTGTTTTGCTAAAATAAAACAGGTGTCAGACCTTGTTTAGTCATTTCAGTGTTACCTTTTGATTTGCTTGCTTGGTATTTTTTTTTTCTTTTTTCTTTTTTCTAGTGGGAGTTTCTTTGTAGAAATTTGCAATGAGGTACAACTCCTAGAGTACAGTAAAAGAAACAAGTAACCAGTTTAGTAAGACTGAATAACATTAATGCCAAATTTATCTAGAATTATGTTGCTTGGATTTAAAAAATTTTACACATCATAATAGAAATGCATGGTGTTCGATTGGAGTTTTGTTGTCAGCTTATTAATGTCTGACATGGATACAAGAGTGATAAATGAAGAGTCAGGTCTCAAGAGTGCAAATTGTGTGAGAGTTGTACAATTATCTGTATAAGGATAAATGAAGAGTCAGACCTTGAATGTGCAAATTGTGATAGGTTGCATAGCTACATCAGTACTGTTTTGAAGACTTCAAATAGTAAAATTTCCATGCTTGATCCTGCACAGGTTGTCATCCTCATTTTTGGATTATTTCAAAATTTTGGATTTTAATGATTGTAGGCCTAATTCATCCCACAAATTAGTGATATTTATACTTTGCTGATGTTGAATTGATTTTGGTTACCTTTAGATACCGACATTTTTTTATGTTAAACTTTTATTGCTAACATCGTTGCTAAGTTTTACAACCATTTCATCTATAGCCAGGATTTGGCTTTCAGCAACATCTTATCCCTGGAATGAGGCCGGGTGGGCCACCTATGCCAAATTTCTTCATGCCTGTAGTCCAACAAGGTCAGCAGGGTCATCGCCCAAGTGGTAGACGTAGTGGAGGACCAGTGCAACAAATGCAGCAACCAATGCCTTTGATCCAGCAACAGGTATTTACTTAAAATTTTCTTGTAGTTCATTTATTTTCTTTTGTAATTTTAATGCATGCATATGGTATGGTTAGTCCTGTCAGAATTACTAGTTCAGAATTGGAACAAAAGAGATCAGAAGAATTTAAATTTTTATTATGTTTATGTTGAAGCTTGGATGCTCCGTCCCTATTAGTCCAACATTGACAAGTGTGGCAGTCTATTATATAAATTAAACCCTCATTTTTTAGAATAAGTTGTGAGCCAATCAACTTTAATATGGTGGTACATAAGCAGGAGTTCAAAGTTCAAATCCTTTCAATGTTTCAAAAAGGAACATCTGAGTCATGGTGAGCATAAGGGTGCATGTTGAAACTATGATGCACTTGCTCATTAGTTCCACATGGGCAATTGCAGTATGACCATTATATAATTGGGATTAGTGGTTAGCCCATCAACTTAAATAGTTTGAAATGATGTATCATAAGTTATCAATCAAGTCAGTTATTTAGTATAGTTGGTTATGATGTACTAGAACCCATTTGTTAAACAAGCAACCCTAAGCAAGCTAATCACAGTAATATATTCGAAGGTTTTCTGATCACTTTGGATGCAACATGATTTGTTAACTTCCATGTTTGTCTCGGTGGGTCTGAGATATTGGATCTGATACAAGTGTTTGCACATTATTCTATCTATTCCATTTTACTTGATTTTACTTGCTAATGTTTGGACTAGTGTTGCATTATGGTATTTGGACATTATCTGTTGATTTAAATCTCTTGTTATATTGATTAGTAAGGCCAAGAGTATCATTACAATAATAGAAGCACAACATCTTGTCTAACACACTACATGCATGTTAGATATAAGACTAATTCGGATGCTCTTTTATTATCCTTACAGTTTAATATATAATTTGCATGCTGAAAAGATATAATTAGGCTAGAGGAATTTTGACTAACTGTGAACTGAATCTTGCATTCCTAAAAAGATCTCAAATATTTGCTTAGGTCAACATTTATGAAAAATAAAGAAGCCACATGATTTTTCTACAAAATTGAGTAATTACAAGTTTATTGACAATATTAATAAGCTGAATTAAATTTAGTATTTTATTTATAATTTATATGAAACCTTGGTGAGATTTATCTTGAAATCTTTTTGGTCTAAAAGTTCCTCCATGGAAGCAAATTCTCAATGTTTAGTTGCTTAGGTGGGTTTGGCAAAGAACTGTTTCGTCTAGCTAGGTGATCCCTATTAGGTTGTTCTTTTAGAAAGTGGCCCAAGCTAGTCAAGTTTAATTGATATTTGAGTAATCATAATTCTCTTTGTTATCCCATTCGACAACTCTCTTTACTAGAGTCTCCTATTCGATGCAGACAATGACCACCTCCCCTTGCCTTTTTTTTTTTTTTGCCTTTGGCAATGGTGCATTAACATGAAGCCTTCTTAGTTTCCTAAGCATCTAAGGATTGAGTCCCAATTTCGGTAAATTAACATATGAATTTTTCTTAATGGATGGTTGACCTAAGAATGTTGGATTGATGGACCTCCCGCTATGAGCGCTTCTCGATTTACCCTTGCCGGTGGGAAAGTTCCATAGGGTCGGGCCGGTCCACCCTAGGATTAATCGACGTAAGCTGAATACTTGGTCATTTTTAGTTTACATGCCCTTTCCCCCTTGGTGCTAGGCAGCGGAACTGACCATCCAGTGTCTGGATAGCTTTTTACATGCAAATAGTAGACAGAGAAATCATCATTTTAAGAGAGTTGAGTGTGGTTGATTTGATGGAAAGCTGAATATAGGAACGTGCGGAGTCTAATTCACACAAAAGTAGGTCCACAACAATAGCTATGTGCTGAACTAAATTCATACTGGTATCTACCTGTTTTGTGTGTCGATACAAGTTGGCATCAATACAGTATGTTGATACCTTGCTGAACTGGGAATAAAATTGGTACCAAAACCAAAATTCAAAAACTTCAAAACTTTGTTGTGTTGATGCCTCAAAATGCACTTCATTTCATTTGACCCTTCATGGTTTCTACTTGAAGTGGGTATTTATCTCTTGCGGACTCTGTTTTTTCTTCCATTGTTAGACGATACTCCTGTATAGCCTGACCTGTGTAATGAAGACTAATGTGATATATGGTGATTATTGTTGCATTTCGATAGCAGATGCTTCCAAGGGGTCGTGTCCAGCGCTATTCTCCTGGTCGCAACATGCCTGATGTTCCGATGCCTGGTATTGTTGGAGGGATGTTCTCTACATATGATATGGGTGGTCTGGGATTCCGAGATGCTGGCATGTCACAATCTATTCCCATTGGGGCATTGGCTTCAGCACTTGCAAATGCTACTTTCGAGCAGCAAAGGATGGTATGCTCTCTTTATACACACACACACACTTCATGCAGTTACAGTTTATTAATTGTATATTATTTTTATATACTCATGCTGTGTGCCTGTGGTTACTATGTACTTGCAGGATGTACCATGGAAAGTATATGTATTCATATTTTTGGAGTAAAATATTATACAATTTATCTGCACAAAATGGTTGAAAAAAGAACATGACACCAACATCGGTTTGGCAGGATATATATATATATATATATTAAAAAAAAAACCAAGAACCAATCTCTCAGACACTTGGTCTCTGCATTTGCATTGACTGTGATCTTTTTCTGCTTGTTGAATTCATGAAGCAATCTCTAGCCTTAGCTTTCTAATCTTCAAATAATATTTGCCATCAGATCTAACTAATGCACCAGTACGGTAGCAATTCTAAAGAAAAAATATTAGTAATACTTCTACAATTTGATTGGTGGACATTTTAGGAATTTTTTATAGTTACATAAAGTCAACTATTCTCTTTCGAGATTTGTGTTGTTTATGTTTCACAATGTCTTGTTTTTCAATGCGTGTTCCAGTACAGTCTGCAGTGAGTTGTGTGGTTCCAATTATTGGGATTAGATCATGTTATTGGGATTAGCTACATGATCATCCATTGTGCTTTATGTAAAAATTATTTAACTGGATGTTCTGTGCATTTATTTTTTTGTTTTACTATGTGAATTTCTAGCCCATGAACCCCGTGATGACACGTTAATGTCTCTTGTCTTCTGTCTAGATGCTTGGTGAGAATCTTTACCCACTTGTGGAGCAATACGAGCGAGATCATGCTGCCAAAGTTACAGGAATGTTGCTCGAGATGGACCAAACTGAAGTCCTGCATTTGCTAGAATCTCCAGAAGCTCTGAAAGCAAAAGTTGCAGAGGCAATGGAAGTCCTGCTGAATGTAGCACAACAGCAACAGGGGAATGCTCCCAGTGATCAGCTAGCAGCGCTATCGCTGAGCGATGGCCTTGTCTCTTGATGCTCAGACTTGTATTCAAGCTGTACTGCTTAGTTGCAATTGTGAACAACCAACCCTTCTGGCCGTCTCGGTTTGCTTATGATTGTGATGTGAATTTTGACTTTTGATTTTTGTTAACTGTGGTCTGTTTTGGTTGATTGAATCTCTAGTCGTCACTATCTTCTGTTGTAGTAAAATGTGATCAGTTCATTCTAGGCGTCTTTCGCAGCCCATCTTTAGATTATGTGAAGGGATTAAAATCTTCTGCAGTTGTATGCTTGGATGCTATTTTTTTTTTTTTCATGTTGTTGAGTGCTTGCATTTTACCATGTGTTTCTAGTTGTACCAAGTATTTTATGTTTTTCTATCTTGTACGTGTGTTTATTTTCCTGGTTTGCTTGTGTTAACCATGATGAGCTCTTTAGTTGTCATTAGTTTTGCTAACTTCCACTTAGACAAACATTAATGGCAAGCTAAGTTTTGTCTGTGTTAATGAATTACATAAAGTCTTGTCATTTAAGTTAACTCATGTATTTTAAAAACAAAAAAAAAATAAAGATAATATCCTTATAATATTATTTTAAAAATGTATCCTTTTGATTTTTATACAAAATTTTATTCTACTTTTTTTTAAATTTAATAGAATTCCACTATTGATGAAGAGAGAATGAGAATCTTGTTCCCCACCGACCACTGTATTTTTCGATTATTATTCACCGTCCAAAAGAAACAAAGCTAATTAATCCCCATTAATTCATCATTAATGTAATTACTTTAATTTTTTCAATGCTAAACGATTATAATTGCGCAATTATACAATTTTTGTACTAAAACGCCGAATTACTTGGATCGAAATATTAGCTACAAGTTTATGAATTATGAGCAAAAGCAATTGCAAGCTAAGCCAAACTTCTAATAATAATAATTATTATTATTTTAATATTGGCGGCGTCAGCGTCGGCAGTGGAATTGGATTAAGCTCCAGATGGCCGATGGCATCTTTATTAATTAAAAATTTAAAGTAAATGATAATTCGACGTCACGTTCTCTTATAAAATTCGCTTAGGAATTAGGATTAGGACAGCCACCGGCCGTGGTGGTGAGCCCACGGCCGTTCACCGCCCGCCTCTACCGTCTCCCTCACGCAGCGGCAGCCGTCGGATCCTGGAAAATTACTCCTCAGAAGCGTCCAATACGGCTGTCCCGCGCGAGGCGAGCCACGGGCGGGGAGGTTCCGTATGCGAGGCGGAAACGTCCACGTCCGCGTCTGCGTCACGTGTCGCAAGCCGCTGCGGTGCATGTCGGTGAGAGCGACGGGTTCCCGATCCGAGCCGACGGCGATCGCAGCATCCGCTGACACCTGCGAACCCGATCCTCATACCGCCGTGGTTTTGACTCTTTGTTTAACTCGAGTGACCTACGCGAACCCAATGTCAACGGACGCGATCCGTGGGAAATAATAATAAACTGGTCGAACCAAATGAAAATTTTAATTAGTCGAGTTGTTATTGTTAATTGCGCCCAGGTTGGCTTCGCATATCTCATCATGATTGTTGATTGAGTGCTGGTTAATTAACATTAATTAACTAAGTCGGACTGGTGGCGGTGGTGCGATTGATCGAATCGGAACCGTCGGATCTCCTCGTCGCCAATAAAAAGAGCTGGTTCTTGTGTTCGTTCCACTAGCTGTTCTGCTCTGTTCCATTACACCCGATCTAATTATCCTCTCCTCTTCGTCTTCTCTTGCTCTTCGATCAAGTAGTCAAGAGATCGCAGGAAGAGAGGGAGAAAAGGGGGAAGCGATGGAGGGGCGCTGCTGCTCTACCTCTGCCGGCGAGGAACCAAGGAAGCCTCCGCGGCCGCCGGCGGGGCGGAGATCGACGGGGAGCAGCGCAGGAGCCGGCGCCGGCAGAGATAGGCCCTATAGAGGCGTCAGGATGAGGAAGTGGGGAAAGTGGGTGGCGGAGATTCGCGAGCCGAACAAGCGGTCGCGGATTTGGCTCGGTTCTTACTCCACCGCGGTCGCCGCCGCTCGGGCCTACGACACCGCCGTGTTCTACCTCCGCGGCCGTTCCGCACGCCTCAACTTCCCCGACCAGATCCTCGACTATTGCGCCGGTGAAGCCGGCGCAGACGGCGCGGCTCTCTCGGCCGATTCGATTCGGAAGAAGGCGACCGAGGTCGGCGCGAGGGTAGATGCCCTCCAAACCGGACTGATGCCTCCGCCGCCGCCACCGCTGCCGCCTCCCCCGCCGAGGCCGCCGAAGAACCCTGATCTGAACCAGGAGCCGAGCCCGGAGGGCTCCGATGTGGATTAATCAAGCGACTAAGGTAGCGCCATCCATGAATATATAGGTGCAAAAAGGTTAGTTAATCTCTGCCATCTCCGGTCGGCCTCGCCGGCAATAATGAGAAATAGATCAAGATAAGAGATGCCTTTTAGCTTGTTTAATTAGCGTTTCTTCCGTTTCTGTACCAAGTTTTTCTTTTCTTTTCTTTTCTTTTCATCCCGCTTTGCCCTTCTTGTGTTTGTTGTTATGCTTGTGTGGTAAAGTAGTGAAGAACTAAGGAGGAGGAAGAAGAAGAAGAAGAAGAAGTAGGAGGAGGAGATAAAGTTGGTTGGCCAAATTCTAAGTCGTCAAATTAGATAAGAGGTCGCTGTAGGTGACGTGGGCGAGCAGAGACGCAATGGTGCTGCCAGGTGCTCGCGTTAAGCTCCAACGTGGATCGAACATGCCTGCCTCTCGATAGACTGACGACGATTCATCCACTAGCATCGACAGACAGTGGGTGCTGAAGTGCGATCAACATCACAAAAACGGGTCCCCGCTTTGCCATTTCGCCCAACACTTCGCTCGCTGGCTGTTGGTCCTGCAACCTTCAACATGAGATGAGATATGATATGAGAAAAAGTAGGATTGTGGAAGTAGAGAAGGCAAGGCCCAACCGCCCGAGGAAGTGTGGGATATTGATATTGGGGGCTGTCACCCACCTGATTTATGGCCCCACACCGACCGAGGCTTTAGGCTGAGGGTAGGCGAGGCAGGCGAATTGTTGAAGGAGATAAATTATAGCATCAATTTATAAATAATTATAAAATAATTAGAAGGTGTAAGAGAGTTTTTTTTTTAAAAAAAAAAGATACACGGTCAGAAATTGACCTTTTATTTCATTGGAATATTACTGTTGCTCTCTGACCAATTAGACGCTCCTTTTGAATGTGTGATAATTAAAATATGTCCATGTCCAAAGCATTTTAGAAATGGAATCCAAGAGCTAGCTAGCCTGTTCATATTTTTTTTTTAGATTAAGTGGATGGGTGGGGGTCGGGCTGGGAACTTGGAAGTCTCAAGTCTGGATATTAAAACAAAGTGGACTATGAATCAAGTCTTATCCTGGAAACAGCACAATTTTGTGCATTAGTTAGGTTTTGGCTTCCATACTGATCTATGAGTTTTACTTTTTTATTTTTTTTAGTATTCGTATGTTAATCAATGCATTCATTAGTTTTTCATTAAAGACATCAACACATCGATAACACTTTCTGATGATGATATGACTAGCAATTCGAGGATCCGAATATCTTTTTATTATTTTAATAATTTATGAGTTTTTATATATTTTAGGTATTTTTAGTATTTGTGTTTTTTTATATTCTTGAGTATGTTTAGGATTTTTTTTTTAATTTTAATTCTGTTAAAATTTTTTTCTATATTTCTTTTTTTCATACATTATGATTTAAAATTTATATAAATAATTATTTGAGTTGATGTAAAAATGTTATTGATCAATATTAATTTGGCCAAGATTATTTTTTCCCAAAGTTTTGAGTAATTTTTAGCAGAGCAGATCTCTTAGTCCGTAATCTTTGGTCCTCTCCTATTCTACAATCAAGAGGGTCATTGAATCAGATTGGGATTTATGTATTAATCCCTCGTGATATAATCAAATGATCCTCCTGGTAGGATCAAAGGACCCTCCTGATTTGAAACAAGAGGGGATCATAGAAAGCGGATATGCGCTCAATTTTTAGATATTTATTTCATGATATTCGAGTTAAAAGGTCACTTTCGATATTTACACCTGAATTAACGAAATCAGCAGTTATCCACTGAAGTAATTCCAATTGACAACAAAGTTCACCTAATCGGTGGTTGATCTGCTTCCCCTTACTGACCATCTGATGTCAATTAGACCAACACGATCGACAACACCATCTTCCAACCATTAGACCATCTCTACCATTTAACTCATTCCTGTTTGTTTAGGCTTTGCTTTGCCTTACTGAACAGTTAATCTCAACGCTAAGCAGTGGGAAAAGGTGGGCCCGTGGGAGAAGGGACCAGTTCAACCACCGACCGAAGATACGAATCTAATTTTGCAATTGGATAATCACGATGTGGTTTTATGACAATCATTAAAGCGGTTCGGATTTGGATAATTCATCGGGTCCAACCTGATAACGACCTCAGTGGTAGTAGCTATAAATGAGTGAACGAGGACTAAGTTCAAAAGAGTATGTCTTAATTCATCAGTAAATGTAGATTATCTTAAGAGAAAATTAAAATGCAAAAGAAATAATAGTAAAACAATTAGGAGGACTAACTTCGTTTGAATGTGAAAGTGACATGGGAGAAGCTTTGAATGAAGACATGAGTGAGGATGGACATCTCATTACAATTTTGAATTATTAGTGGATATTTTGAAACGTGATCAAATAAGCATTTCGTCCCTTTCTGTAGATTTTATAGAGTTTGAATTTAAAAAAAGAAACAAAAAAACTGAAGATAAAATTAATTAGAGCTATAGCCTATATTTGACTTTGGGCAGTACTGGATAGGAAGTCTCACATGCCACCAATTGCAGTTGATCACAGGAA